>APFE030313848.1:0-22840 GCA_000404065.3 Pinus taeda | reverse complement strand
ACAGGGGTACGCCACCAACCTTTAGCTTACAGAGCGTACAAGTACGCAGGTACAGTGTGTTTGGAGTGCGTACACGCAGGCAAGGTAGAGAGAACCTGCGTACCCAGAGATAAACATGTTTTTAAGTGACTTTCTCTCTTTTTGAAGTTTGAAATGAAGAGCAAAGGTTTGAGGCTTGACAAGGAGGACAATATGACTATTGATGGAGCCATATTAACTGCAGATAGCCATGGTGACAAATTTCAGTGTAACACCCATCTAAAAGTGAAATCCTAGAAGCACCTACTACCCTTTGTAAAATATGATCCATCTTAGGTAAAGGGTAATTGTCCTTCAAAGAAACCTTATTTATATTTCTTCAATCAACACATAATCTAATTTCTCTCGTTTTCTTCCTAGTAGGTACTAAATTAGACACCCACTCTGAAAACCTAATAGGAGCAATTATCCCTGCTTCATACATTTGTTTGATTTATTTTTCAATTAAGGGAAGCAATACAGGGTTAATTCTTCTGAGCTTTTGTTTGAATGGTTTTTTATTTTCTTTCAGAGGTATTGTATGTTGAATTATAGAGGTGTTATAAGATTTCAGGTCTTCATAGCTCTACGCAAAGACATCCTGGAATTCCCTCACTAGTTCAACATATTTGAGTTTTTGGTCAGGGGGCAAAGATTTAGATAATTTCACCATTGGATCTTCTTCAATTCCCAAGTTATAGTCTTCAATGTCTGCTTTTAAGGGTTCCATCTTAGGTTTCTTTGGAATATCATTGAAATCAAAGAGATCTTTGAAAGGGGTTAATCCTTTAGGCAAATGATTGTCTTTTAAATTGATAACTCCAGATTAAGGTCCTGCATTTCTTTGTTAGTAAATTTTGTTGGGTGAAACATTTGAGTTGGACTTTCAGCTAAAATGTCTGTTTCTAGCTAATTTGTTTGATCAAATTCACTAACTATATCTACATCTATATTAATGCTAGAAAATTCTTCCTTTAGGGTTAAGAAATTGTTAATCTGCTTATCACTGTCAAACATTTTCCAGTTCTTTAAATTGTCAGGGATGGCTGGTCTGTGTCTAATCTTAGTTGTGAACTAATGATTGGGTTCAAATGGTAATTTACAAGTGCTGGCAAACATTGCCAGACTATGAGCTTGCAGGTTATGTTTTCTTGGAATTTTAGCAAGATGAGTTTCTAGAAATGTATTGAGAATCTCTATCATTGTTCCTCTGTAATATCTTAATCTGGGATCATTTGTTAGAAACTTTCATTTAATCTGTTGAATGATTAAATCAGAATCTCCTAGGATAGATACCCTAACTGCCCCTAATCTTTTGACAAGTTTAAGACCTAGCAACATGGCTTCATATTTTGCCATATTATTGGTGTATTTAAAGTTTAATCTGTAGGCATGGCCTTCAGCATGATCATTCTCAAGATTGTGCACCCAAACTCCTACTCCTGCTCCTAATTTGTTAACTGAACCATCAAATTCTAAGTGCCAAAGAATTTCACGTTCATAATTGGTGTCAGGAGTCTCAGGAATTTGTTTAATAGGGAGATCTGGTTCTTTAGTTTCTTCTGGTTTCTCTGGGATGTCTGATGTTTCATTGTTCTTAAAAATCTCTTGGATTTGAACACTAGACTTTTAATTTGTAACTTCTTTTGGTTCTGCGGCTAAAACTTTTACTTCAGTTGAGGAATCACTTTCAGTATTATAAAGAATGAAAGAATCCATATTAGAGTTTACTGAGTAATAGGGAAATTTTGAGGTTTCTTCTGACTACTCACCACATATTTCATTAAAGTTTCTTGGGTTGACCAAACACTGAAATAGTAGCATAAGACATGTCCAATTGTAGAGATCCTTGGAGATTTGCACCCCAAAATCTGGACAATAACATGCCATACTTTGGGGGAATATCAGCTACTACTATGTCCATTAAGATGGTTTTGGCAGAATATTGAACAAGTGATACACACAAGTCTTTGATTAATCCTAAACATTTGACTTGAATTGAATCAAAAGAGAAGAGGTTTTTGTATGGCCTGGTGATATCTAGGTCTAGTTTCTCCATTACTGATTTAGGCATTAAGTTATGAGATGCACCAGAATCAAACATCGCATTATCAAGTATTTTATCATGTATGTTCAAACTTACATAGAAAGGAGGGACTCCTCCATCTACTGTTTTTCCATTTACTTCAGGACCAAAAATCAATTCATGTTGGTCATCAAAAACATTTATTGAGTCTTCATTCACATAAATTTGGAGTGATCTATTGATTTTGCTTATGTAGACATCATATTTAGCTAATTTAGACAATGGAACAACTATTTTTAATTTTCCTACTTCAGTCTCAAGATTAAAAGGTTTTTCAGTTTGAGTTCTTGTATTTCGGATAGTTGGATTCTCTTTTTCCGCTGTATTCTCTGCGTTTCTTTCCTTTTCAAGAGTGGGGTTATGGGTTGAAGTTGTTTCCAATCAACTTCTGGAGTTTCTTCCACGTTTCCTTTAGAAGGAATAGAAGTGGAAAATTGTTTGTTATTTGGTTGATTATAGGATACATCTTCAATAATTGGCTTATTTGGATTAGGATCTGTTCTGGAAAGAATATGTACAGGGGTGGTATTGATCTTACCTTTGTTGGGTTGTTTTGTACCTTTTTGTCTATTGATTTCAGGGACATCAATTTTTCTGCTTCTAAGATTATATTGCTTGTGGACTTCATAAATGGCTGTATCATATGCCTCCCTACAGTCAAATGATTCACCTGACAGAGTTTGGAATTGTTTAAGAATGTGATCTTCTTGATCCTCTTGGGTCAAGAAAAATTGTTCATTGTTGAGTCCCATAAAATTGATTTGAGTGTCTTCTATTGGTTCATTCAACATAATTTTCCTGGAATGGGGGTCTAATGTTTTGGTTAGGTCTAGTTTTTCCAGTGTTAGGGTTTTGGTTCTTTCTGAAATTTGGATTTCTACTAGTATTTCTTGGTTGACCATCCCAAGGGGATTTTCTCTCGATTGTTTCTACTCTATCTCCCATCGTATCCATTCCTTTGATAATAGCATCTAATTATTGTTCAAAGGCCGAAGTTTCTTCTTTCAAAGGTATCCTCCTTCCAGCTCTAGCTTTAACTCATTTGGATATCAGGTTGGCTTCAACACTGACAGCTATACTTTTCATATCTTCTAAGGTTCGAGGAGCTCTTTCCCTAAGTTGGTATGCCATATCAGAATCAAATCCATCAGGAAATTTGATCAATGCCAAATATGGAGGAGGTCTGAGATTTTGAGGAATAGCATTGTAAACATTATTGAACCTAGTGCAATAATCTTGGACAGTTTCCTGTGTACCTCTTTTCAGGTTTTCATATTCTGATAAAATCTGGAGAGGATCTTTTTTCTTTTCCCATCTGTTCAAGAATGTATGATAAAGAGCTTGTAGTTCATTAATACTATTTGCAAGAAGGGCTCTAAACTAGGTTCTAACATCTCCAGTCAAACTTTGAACAAATACCCTCATCCTAACATCATCAACATCAACCTCATATATTTCAAAATAGTTGATTATTTTTTTGGTATATCGTTGAGCTGTGTAAGTGGCAGTGCCATAAAATTGGGTAATTTTACTCTGATAGTCTTGGGGCATAGCACCTAAGTTGGGAGGTAAGTGTAGAAGAGTGTATCTGTTTGCCATTGCAGTAGATTGGGTTGAAACAACAGTTGGGGTTGGTCTTGGAGTGGTAGATGGAGGGGAAGAAGGGGTGGTTTGAGGTTGAGAATTCTGAGGTGCTGATGATGAACTTGGAGAAGCTGTAGTGATCATAGAAAGGTTTGGTGTTCTTTCAGAGGTAAGCTCAGATTGAATGGAGTTCTGCAAATGTCTGTCAAGATGTGAAGTAACAACTTCAAGTTGTAAATTTTCAATAAACATGGGGTTATAAACTGTGTAGGCTAACCCAGAGTCTGAAAAGGTTACAAATAAAGAAGCTTCAAAAAACTCATCAAAGGGTTCGTCCTCAAGGTAAATCCACTTCAAAGGACAAGATCTTGATCTGTATAGAGGCCGACAACTAGCAGAACTTTCTTGGCTCTCTTGTCTCCTAAGAATCCTAGGAATCATATTAGGATTTTCAAACACAGGTGGGGGATTTGGGTCAGGATTAGCTCTGGTATAATGAATCCTTTCTGAAGCCAGGTTTCTAGGTGTATTTTTGGTTTTTTTCTATAAATGGGTTTTAACAATACAACTTCAACAATCTCTTTAAGAAGCTTTAGATATGGAATTTGAACTTTCTCAAAGACTTATTTGATAAGAGGAACTGATCAAGTATTTGGAACCAAATATCCAATCTATAAACTAGACCAGAGATAGACTGAAGAAACATTCATTTACTTTTGCAATTGCAAAGCAAGATCATTTCAAAGGCTACCTAGCTAACTTCAGGCTCCGTCTATAGCTTATAAAGTACACAATAATAAAAAACAAATTTTCCAGGTCCCCAGTGGAGTCGCCACTATGTTATCACTTAGGTTTTCCTAGAAGTTGTAAGAAGGGGAAAGGGGTTCGAGGTAACCACAAACCAATCTCTTAGATACATAATCTAGCCAATCTGTATCTAGAGAGGGCTCTCACTTTAAGTTTTAGATTTTTTTTGAAAGATATTAGGCTAGTTATAAAGTTTAGGAGTTTTGTTTGAGTTTGGGTGGTGAGATTCAATAGCAGAGGGTAGGACTGACTAGTTTAGGCCATTGGGCTAATGGAGTCAAAGAAGATGGCTTAATTGGACTTGGTTTCTTAACAAAGGATGGTTTCATAGGGCAAGATGGTCAAACAAGGAACAAATGAAGACTTGGAATAAATGGAATGGTTTAAAAATAGGTGAAGGGTAGTTAAGAATCCTTCAACATAATTAAAGAGGGAACGTGAATGATTACTAATAAAGAGCAGTTAAGTATTCTCTAATAAATAATCAAAATGAGAGAACTAGAAAATAGGAGCAATTAAGATTTCACTGTTTATCCTAATTCATAAGAAAACATAGAGAATAATAACGATTGAAAACAGAGTGAAATTAAGCATATTCTGAATTACTCTTTTTCGTTTATTATTGAGATGTGAAACATAGATGATATAATAAACAAGGAAAAATTTAAAATATAAGGTATAGAGGACTTATTGATCCGGTGTTTGATTCAAGAAATCTGTAAAAAGTCCCTTGCGTTGATTCTTTGTCTAGCAAGCCATGCAAAAGTTGGGTCCAACAACACTTTATTCCAAAAATAATCAATATTACAGCAATGTCTCTGAATCCACCTTTAATACTCCAATTGAGGGGGTATTTATACAAAAAAATTTACAAAAAATATCTCATAACAGAGTGAGATATATTCTAGGATGACTAAGAATAAGTTACAAGAAAATAGAGACAACTAGTCTCGAAGATAGGAGAAAAGTAAACTTCTGTTGTGTTGTTCCTATTCTCGCTGAGTGTGCTGGAGGCAGGCCCTATGATTTGGCTTGCTGTTGTCTTCTTTAGTAACTTTCTGCTGGCTGCCCTATTTTGATTGATACTCTTTATCTGTTCTGATACACTTCGACCTGTTTGATCCCCGTTCATCTTTGTTCATCTTACTATGGTAAATAGCCCAAAATTTACATTTTACTAAAGATAAATTTACAAAATTTCTAACATGTCTTCTCACCATTTTTGCTCTAGCAATTTGTGTTTCTGAAGTTTCCTCAAGGTCTCATTAGTTTTTGTATATCTGAAAAAGGTAGGCTGGATTAGAAACAAGTGCTTTATCTCATGCTCAACATAGAATAAGTTCTCTAAGTTGTCATAGAGAACTTGGCCTGTGGGGAGTGCTTTTATTCCTGATGCACTTGTTGATGGACTAGCTTGATTGCCAGCATACTTATTCAATTTATCTACATAATCTATATGCTTCATTAATCTGTCATTAATCACCAAAGGACTTGGTAGCCCTTTATTCTGCAAAATAGTGAACCTCTCCATAAAAGAATTAATTTCCACCTGCATATCCTGACATCTTCTCTCTAAATTCTGCATCAAGGTTTTCTTGGTTAGCACCCTTTTGATTTCCAAAATAGTTTCTGTCCTGCCTAAGATGCCAGGTTCTTCCAGTTTTTCCTTATTTCTATTATTCAAAAAGTGTATGAGCCGGTTGGCTTCATCAGGCATTTGTCCTAACAAAGTTCTTGTCTTTTGAATTTCTCCTTGTGTTGCTTTCACTAGATCAATCTGTTCAAAGATCACTTGGATGGACGGCCACACATCATTTATGGATTGAGTGATGCCGGCCAAAAGAATTTTCTTGATCTCTGCCAGAGGCTTGTTAAAAGTGAGATCTTTTTCTAATGTTTTCACTTTATTTTCTAGTGCTTTGATCTCCCTTGTTTCTTCCACAATGTTTATCTTTGAGATATCATAATATCTTTCCATTTTAGCCAATTGTTCTTGTTATCACCCCAAGAAACTCTCCTAGATTGTATCTCGGAGATGCTCCGGAACATTACAAACTCAACATGATGTTGGAAATGGATGAATGGAAGGAATGATGCTTGTTCAAGCCAGATAACCACTCCCACTTTGCTTGACTCGAGACATGTGTGAACACCCCCAGACTACAAGGCTTTAGACCACCAATTACTCACAGTTTAAGGATTAGGTGAATATGGAGAACACTGACCACACTAGAAGATACACAAGACCATGTGATGGCGTACTGCAACTAGTAGAGAAGTCTGCAAATCTATTACCTAATGCACAGACAGGATGACAGCTCTCTGGCACTAAGTAAAAAGAAAGCTAAACAACACATTCACTGATACATACAAGATTTTAACATAGAGGTAGGATGACAGCTCCTCTAATGCTAAACATCAAGAGTTCAAGAAAACTGCATAACAGGCACAGACTAGAACAAAGTAGAAATGGAAAGTGAGAAATTAACAGTAAAAGAAGCTTATATTGGTTGAAAATGCTGACGAGACGCTGCAAGTATCAAAGCAATTACAGTCTCTAGAAGTTGAACCTTACATCAAAACAACAACCATCAACCCTGATTACATCTCGTTTCTGGTATATATATATAGAGCTTCATTACAAAGATATTTTGCTATTCTAGGCATGGAGGGGTCATAATTGACCACCAACCGCTTTAACTGTCTGATGGAGTCTTTGGTGCAATCTGCTTGCTTCAGTGAACAAATTTGATCTTCTTGGATGCTCTGTTGTACTTCTTGAGCAGGTGGAGTGTTATATGAATGAATTTTCATAACTGCTGAATGCATTTAACTGCTCAAGACTTGTCCTTTTCCTTCTTGGCCATACTATACCTTGAATGCGGTGGTTGAGGATGAAATGCGCCGGGTACTGGTAGATGATCTCCTTCATCCTTCAGGAGCACAGAACAATCAAAGGTGGTGTATTGTATGGCGGATGAACGATCTGGTCAGCGGAGCAAGATATGTCGTCGGATGGAACATATGGATGACGGATACGTCCTTGTGGGAGGTATCGGGAGGAAGTGGGATTAGACAAACATGAGCCGTTGGATCTCGGGTGGAAAAATCCAACGACCACTGGGTGGAAGAGATGTGCGGAGTTTATCGGGCAGGGACAAAGGACAGGCGGTAAGCAGTATTGCCTGCACCGCTTTTGGAAGGTGAGTGGTAATCATATGAGGGCTTGCAATCACAATCATTGTGTGATGCATGGCAGATGGGGGAAAACAAAAACCACTTTGATCACGAGTTAATGTGCGGTTAGTTGCAAGAGTAGGAGGAGAAAATGTCGTCCGATCGTGGCGGAGGTGATCAAACGACGGGCAACAGACGGGCATGTTATTTGCGGCAGGGAATCGTTGGATCAGGGTGCAGCGATCAATGGTTGTGATTATGGTAGAGGGTCGTATGAGCGCGGGTTCATTGGTTATGCGCCCGGGGCTTAAGGTTGGAAAGGGCCACTTTGCAGGGTTTAGAGGAAAAATAGAGGAAACAGAGCTAAAGGTGGATAAGTGGGGTAGGGGAAGAAAGGAGATAACGATTGATGTGGAATCCTTTTGAGCACAACCAAGTAGATTAAGCATGTCTCTGACCTTAGAAAATCCTTGTTGTATAGCAGAGCTAACACTGGCTCCTTCTGGGGATGATATCCTCCCTATGAGGTCTTAGGAACCATAGACCACTGCCTTATACATCAGAACAAGATAAAAAACATTGCCTAGTATTCCATTGGGCATGGAGTCCAATTAATTCTACACTAAAAGAACACATCTACAACATCAATGCTTGAAAACCTAAATCTTCAAAACCTGCCCATTTACTGGGTCACCAAAATTGTTTCCCTTCTCCTGGTCAACATGCCTGTCAGTCGGTTCATCAAATATTTGCAAAATTGGATTTATTTGATCATCTACCTCAAAAAGTTCAGGGAATTTTACCTTATCAGGTAGAGATGGTTTAAACTTCATCCCCTCTCTGTATGCTCCAATCCTCGGATGTTCTTCATGGGAGCACTTGTACACCTGCTGAATAACAATGGTTGTTGTGTACTTGTCTGTGTCATCTGTGGCCTGCACAATTAATATAAATGGTGAACCAATGTATTCTTGTGTGGGGGACACAAAGACTTCATCTGCTCCTGCATCTTTCTGAGAACAGTCCACATCCAAGGAGGTGTCCCAAAATTGTGCATCCTCTTCCTCTGTGATCTGGCAAAATGTTGCTCTAAGCTGTGTGGAGGCCGACTGGACAAGCATCATAATATCAAGACTGAGATTATCAGTATCAGGCTTGGGCATTGAGTTATGGCCTGCCTTAGTGCCTAGGGGGCAACTATGAGGGATTGTCTCTTGAACAGACAGAGAAGCACAAGATGACGGGAAGCTGACTTTACCTTTTTTTATCATTGGGTTGGGGATAACAGCAGGTTGGTAAATATGCAGATTTGCATAGTCATGGGAAGATGGGATAGATTTGGGCTCAAACTTTTTGAGGATGGTAGGACTTGCTGCTTGTTGCTTCTGCTGATAAGCTTGTTGTTCTGCAAGGACAACAAACTCACGGGCAATACCTCTGGATAATGACTTCTCATAGGTAGCTCTGGTTAAGAAAGGGGCGCTGCCCTTGTCTTCCCTATCATGGACCTCATCCTCTTCTTCAAATTCCTCTTCTTCCATGACTATATTCTAAAAAAGGGCCTTCACCCTTTGGTCTTCGTTTGCATCTTTGTTTCTTTGCAAAATCTGCAACTGCTCCTTTGCTCATCTATATGGATTTGGATTTGGAAGAGCAAAGGTACTAGGAGCTCCTGCTTCCTCATAATGTTGCTCAACCTTTAATTTGGAAACTTCAAAGGCTAATGACTATATGATCTTGGCCAATTTATCGATTTTGAGCTATAAGGATGAGGAGGCCTCACCCCTCTGTCTTCTTCTATCAGCATTACCCTCGAGCCTTTCTGCAGCTATGATGTTTGATTCTACTTCAAAGGCTGCATCTTGCATATAAGCCAAAGAAGCACATCTTCTTTCGCTAATTCGTAAATAGAAACGAGAATCAAATGCATTGGCATAAGTAAGCTTAGCAGAAGTAGGGGTGAGTTTCACTTCAGCTGGTATTCTGTTGTACATGCAGTTGAATCTCTTATTGAAATTAGACAGCAGTTCACCATTTTCCCTCTACAAGTTCCCAAATTCAGTATGATAATAGAGCAGATCTTTCTTATCTCCCTAGTGCTTCAAAAATACATCATCTAATGCTTCATTATCTGCTATAGATCTAGGTTCCAGTTCTCTGAATCATTTCCTAGCTTCTCCATCAAGGCTCTGGACAAAAACTCTCATCCACACGTCAACTTCATTAATGTCTAGGTTATCAGCATAGCTATAAAAGGATTCAAGGTGCTCTTCAGCTGTTACTCCTTCTGTACCAATAAACTTAGGCATGTATTTTTGATATTCTCCTGCAGGCATGGAATTCAAAGGGACAGGCAAGACCAGGGGCCGATACCTTGCAACTATGATTCTTTCCATCTTTGTAGGAGCTTGTTGGCCTGCCATGATTGAGGTAGGTGGAAGGATACTGGTAAACTGAGTGTTATAAAGTAATGCAATGGATGACATAGATAGAGGAATATGATGGACTTTATGGGATGCTTCCTTTGGACTGAGATTCAGACGGGAACTAAATGAACAAGGAGCTTTATGAATCTCTAAAGGTATTTCTTCACTGGCAATGCTAGGCTCTAGATCTTCCAACTGTATATTTTCAACTAAAACCCTCTATTGCAGAGATACATAAGATTTCTTAAGCTTACATGATCTTGATGCTCCTTTCTGTGATGTTTTCTTTGGCTTGAAAATCTTCTCAGGGTCAGGCACTAGGTCAGCTGGTGATTTCTGAGGATTTCTTCGAGTATGCCTCACAAACTGAGCCAAAACTGCAATAGTTGCTAAAGGTTGGTCCTCTAGTAGAGTCGCTAGATAGATGATTACAACCAAAAATGTGCCCAGACCTTGTCTATCATCAAAATATGGAACTATGTCGTTCTCCCAGGGAAGCTGAGCTTCAATCTCCTCTCCCCGGCAATGGCGCCAATTAATGTTATCACCCTAAGAAACTCTCCTAGGTTGTATCTCGGAGATGCTTGGGAACATTACAAACTCAACATGATGTTGGAAATGGATGAATGGAAGGAATGATGCTTGTTCAAGCCAAATAACCACTCCTACTTTGCCTGACTCCAGGCATGCAAGAACACCCCAGACTACAAGGCTTTAGACCACCAATTACTCACAGTTTAAGGATTAGGTGAATATGGAGAATACTGACCACACCAGAAGATACACAAGACCATGTGATGGCCAGCTGCAACCAGTAGAGAAGTCTGCAAATCTATTACCTAATGCATAGACAGGATGACAATTCTCTGGCACTAAGTAAAAAGAAACCTAAACAACACATTCACTGATACATACAAGATTTTAACACAGAGGTAGGATGACAACTCCTCTAATGCTAAACATCAAGAGTTCAAGAAAACTGCATAACAGGCACAGACTAGAACAAAGTAGAAATGAAAAGTGAGCAATTAACAACAAAAGAAGCTTGTATTGGCTAAAAATGCTGACGAGACATTACAAGTATCAAAGCAGTTATGGTCTCCAGAAGTTGAACCTTACATCAAAACAACAACCATCAACCCTAATTACATCTTGTTTCTGGGTATATATAGAGCTTCATTACAAAGATATTTTGCTATTCTAGGCGTGGAGGGGTCATAATTGACCACCAACCGCTTTAACTGTCTGATGGAGTCTTTGGTGCAATCTGCTTGCTTCAGTGAACGTATTTGATCTTCTTGGATGCTCTATTGTACTTCTCGAGCAAGTGGAGTGTTGTATGAATGAATTTCCATAACTGTTGAATGCATTTAACTGCTCGAGACTTGTCCTTTTCCTTCTTGGCCATACTATCCCTTGAATGGGGTGGTTGAGGATGAAATTTGCCGGGTACTGGTAGATGATCTCCTTCATCCTTCGGGAGCACAGAACAATCAAAGGTGGCGTACTGCATGGCGGATGAACGATTTGGTCAGTGAAGCAAGATGGGACATCGGATGGAACAGATGGATGACGGATACAACCTAGCGGGAGGTATCAGGAGGAAGTAGGAGTAGACAAATGTGAGCCGTTGGATCTCGAGTGGACAGATCCAACGGTCACCAAGCGGAAGAGATGTGCGGAGTTTATCGGGCGGGGACAGAGGACGGGCGGTAAGTAGTATTGCGCACATCGCTTTTGGAGGGTGAGTGGTAATCGTACGAGTACTCGTGATCACAATCATTGTGCGACGCGTGGAAGACGGGGGAAAAAAAAAACCACTTTCATCGTGAATTAACGTGCGGTTAGTTGCAAAAGCGGGAGGAGCGAATGCCATCTGATCGTGGCGGAGGTGATCGAACGATGGGCAACAGATGGACAGGTTATTTGCGGTGGGGAACTGTTGGATTAGGGTGCAGCGATCAATGGTTACGATTATGGCAGAGGGTCGTATGAGCATGGTTTCATTGGTTATGTGCCCGGGGCTTAAGGTTGGAAAGGGCCACTTTGCAGGGTTTAGAGGAAAAACAGAGGAAACAGAGCTGAAGGAGGATAAGCGGGGTAGGGGAAGAAAGGAGATAGCGACTGATGTGGAATCCTTTTGAGCACAACCAAGCAGACTAAGCCTTTCTCTGACCTTAGAAAATCCTCATTGTATAGCAGAGCTAACAGTTCTTTTACCTATTTTAATTCTGAAACTTGTAATTCCATGTCTTCTATTACCTTTATCAGTTCTTCTATGCTCAAATTGGCACTGCTACATTGTCCTGTTCCTGTTGTCGTTGTACCTGTGGCCACCTCTGTTGCGGTTGCTGGGATGTTTGGAGCTAACACTATCCCAAGTGTAGAGGGGACTGTTGTTGAGACTATGGGTATTACTTCACGAGGCTGAGAGGTCGACTCTCCTTGCTTGTCCTTCAATGCATTTTCTAATGTCTGCTCTGTATCATTCAATCTTTCATTGAGTTTCAAGAGTAGGTCCATCATCTCTTCTTCATATTTCTATTTTATAACTTCAGAAGTCTGTGGATGCCTTGAAGGAGGTAGCTTTAGTTGTTTCCTCAGGCTAGCAATGTCTTGTTCTTTCTTCTTGATCAGTGCTTCTATACCTTTAGCATCTTTGGATCATGTCCCAATCCAATGATGATTTCTTCTAATGATTTTATTCTGTTATCCTTGGCCAGGGAGGAGGCTTTCTCTAAGTGTAGTTGGGCAGTTGTATTATCCAAGGAATTTTGTAGCTTGTGGGCCATCATTGCTTTTCTAGCCAATGTGGAATATACCATTTCTCTAGTTTGCTTGTGAAGTTCAATTTAATCCATAGGATGAATATCCTTATCCAAGACCTCCAAGTTAGTTCTGATGTAATCGGTTGCTGACTGAGGTTGTTGCACCTTTAGCTTAAAGTAATTCATTATCATCTTGCCCTCTTTAATGTCATAGGATGACATTAGTCTTTGCTGATTCGTGGGGGCCATTTTTAAATATTGATACCTTTGAAGCCTCACTAGGTCATTGCTGGCCTTTATTTCTGTGAATATCTTCTTGATATCTAAGGCATCTTTACTTTGTGGCCTGAGGGATGATACTTCTGCACTCTGTTGTCTTTCTAGCTTTTGCCTCTGTGAGCTAGTGGATATTCCTCCCAATGGAAAAGCTTGCTGGCTAACTGTTCTTTCTTCTCTTTGGCTCTCTATAGTCTCTTCAACTATTTCCTATTTTGAAAGAGGGTTCAGTCTTTATCTTTTTGTCCCAGGCTGTCCTATAGGTCCACTGGTAGGGGTAGTGGTTTCCCTGTCTCTCTTTTTATTCTTTCCTCATTTATATGAGTTTGCAAAACAAGACTTTCTGCTACATTGGTTTGAGCTGGAGGAGTTGGCACTTGACCCTGTTCTTTAGAAATTTCAGGCTGATTTGACATTGTAGGTTGTTCTGTGATATCTACTTCCTTGCCTTTGGATGTTCCTGTGGCTAGTATGTTGACTTCCTGTGGAGGCTATTGAGAGGTTCTAGTAGTGGATGCACTAATTGCGGATTTTTGAGACAACTTGAATGGTACCTGCCCAAAAGAATCCAGGTCAAGGGTTTTCTCAAGATCTCTCACATCATTTTCTACATTGCCCTGCTCACTAACATATTCTACTAGGGTCCCCTCTATCCATTCATCCAAGTTTGCAAACTGCTCAATGTTTGGGATCCTATGGTGAATATATGGGGATAACCTGTTCTTCATCCTTTTGTCACATATAAAACTGTTGGGGTCATATGGTACCGACTTAAAACTCTTTCGTAGTCTAAGGTGATCTTCTAAAAAAATTTTAGCTTCTTTCCATGCATCCCTAGTGTTAATGAAAAAAGGGCCTAGTTGGTTCTTAATTCTTAGCTGAGCTTTCTTCTTGGCACCACAAAAATGGACTAAATCTGCATTTATGATCTACCTGAAATACTCCAATGCAAATAATCTCATGGGAACATACTTGGGTAAGTTAAAAGGGCAAAGTTCACACCCATACATCCTGATTTCTGTGTGATTTTTGTATAGGTACTAGTCACCTATCCTGTACTGCTTAGAGAGCTGGAGAATCTTCTTCATGTCAGCATTGATCCTAGGAGGGGAACTCCTGTCAATAGAGTGGTTGCTGGATGTACAAATAAGTTAATGAACTCACTATAAGTGTAAGGGGACTCACTGGTATTATGAAAGATTGGACTCGAAAAGTTAACAAACCTTGGATTTCCTTTCGTGTTAAGTTTCTTGATAGGGAAAGGAAAGTTGTCTGCCTGATAATATAACATAAGATGGTATATGAAAGAGGTGTATTTGAAAACTCCTTCCCTTTCCAAATTTAGGAATTTTTCATGGATTCTGTTGGCAATATAGGAGGCATAGTCATATCTGACAGCAAGGGGTTGTCTTGGAGTAAAGATTGATAGTAACACCAGGGTGATATCATCAACATATTCACTAGAGTTAAATCCGATAATCAGGGATATCATATCAACAATGAGTCTTCCAGTTTCAGTGAAGAAAGTCTGTAGATAGGGAGGTGGACCTTTGGGCTAATGCTTTGGTAACATGAAGGTTTGGGTGATACGACTTACTTTTGATTTGGATAACTGAGATACTTTTTCAAGTAAATATGTCATGGAAATAGGAGTGAGGGGCTGACTGGAGTGGAATTGCAACATTTTATTGATGGATTGAGCAGTTATGGGAAAAATGATTGTTTGGCTTGGGGACATAAAAGCTCTATGGTTGGGATCATAATTAGCACAATATTGATGAATTATGTCTGGGAAAACATGGACTGAGGGGAGGTAACACATGGGAAGGTTAGATTCCCATAGTCCAAAAATGTCATAGTTATTCAGATAACTATCTCTGGCTTGGCAGAATGCCTGAAGATGATTTTTATCACCAGATAGGTCTTTCATCTGTAAATATTTATCAGGCAGAGGTAGATCATCTAAGTCTTTGTGGGGAGCATTCATGGGTGCTACAATAAGGGCTATAGGGGTTTCCATCTTTGGTTCTTGTGGATTCAAAAATAGAATTGGGGGAATTCTATGGAAAATAGGCAAGACAGTAGTTTGAGGACTTTATATGGCGAACACAAAGTTGGATTAGAACTAAATTTGGCCCTTTCTTGTAGAATTTTTAGTAGAAAACCAAAATTACAGGGTTTGAGCGTAAATTGGATAAATACCTATATCAAGGAAGTGAACAGTGCCAAGATGGAAGGATAACGGGTTCCAGGCTGTGTCGCTGCAAGTTTCTTAACCGAGTGGTGGTATGAAAGCTCGAACAATTGACTTGGACGTTGTTTTGCATGGGAGCATGGGTCGCAGCATATAACAGTGAAAATGACATTTTGTTCATTTATTTAACAAAATCAAGGTTGGTTTGGTTTTTTGGATTATCGGGCGACTGAAGTAGGCGGGGAAATGATTTTTTGTCGCTTTATGGAGGGCGGTAAGTGGTACGGGATCGCACCACTTTTGGAGCTGGGCGGTATTCGGTCGAGGGCGAGTGATCACATAGGCTGCATGACGCGTGGTGGGACTACAGGGGTAAAACCGCTTGGTGATCGCGCGTTAAAGCGCAGTCACCAGGGGGGGTGTGATATTGATATGAAACGTTGGATGATGAAGGAACGATCAGATAGCAGACGAGTGAGGAATACGGCGGGGCTTTACTGCGGTGGGCCCAGTATAATTAACAGTTAATTTAACTATATCGGGGTGATCGCGAATGGATAGGTAGGTTATTAATTAACCAAGAGGGTTAACTAATCCCGTTGGTGTGGCAGGGAATTAAGGTTCTTAATGAATTACAGATCAACTCATTAATCCTCTTTTAAACGCTGATTATGGTTGTATTCAACTGGGGCGAGATATATAACATTTTGGGGTTTTTTTATGTATATTTACATATTATGGGAAAGGGTAAAATAAGGCGGGATTTATATAATATGTGTTAAAATTTAATATGACATAAAATGAGAATGAGCGCTAAGTAAAACATTAAAGAGTATATTCAACTTAGGCTAAAGTGAAAAGGGATTTATGTAATATTGTGTAATTTTCCTAAGTAAAATAGGATTTTACTTAAGAAAGACTTTATGAAATCAAATGAATGGTTTATGGATGATTCTAAGTACTTTAGGCTTTTTTAAATTATTGGGCCGAGGGTTCAGTCCCTCCAAAAGTTAGAGAAATGCTCTGAGCCCCTTTAATTTTCAAAGACCTTCATACTTCAAGGGGAATTAGTAAAATCTTTAGGGAAAAATGTGAATGAAAGTTAGTTGACCTTGTCTTGCTTGAACTGCATCAAGTATAATGTCTGCCTTCCACTTGTGATAAAAGTAAAAATTAACACATTTAGAGACATTATCCATCACAAGTAATTCTGCAACACCATCTACCTACCCTACCTACTTTAGCCTGACATTTTTTCTTCTTTATTTGGGTGCATTTAGACTGGAAAACCCTTATCAATCTTCTTTTTCTTTTACATGGAAAGCCTACCTAAGTCTGCACTTATTACATCCAAGGTCTCAGATTACATTGTTGAACTCCCTTTTATTTACTGTACCTATCTACTTATCTGCCAAGATTACACTGTTTGGCTAGATATTTATTCTCTATTCTACAGCATGAAATTGAAAAATGAATGAGCCAAGTTTAAGCTGTTTGGCTATTCATGAATTGTGGCATAAGTGACAAGCTACACACAATTGTTTATTACAGAAAACGAAAAAGTAGTGGCATTTAGACTTGCACACTTTCCTGGTCTTTCTTTGTTTGGGGTTCATTTCTTTCACTTTTTTGACCATTTTTTTCTTTTTCACCCTTTGATAGGGTATATCCTCTTTACATTTTTAAAATTTTTTGATTTTTTGAAAATATGGAAAACCTTTGCAACAAGAAAAGGCATGAACATATTACAGAGCTCATCAAGTCAATCATGGAATATGACACCTATTGGTATAGGAGCATAACAGCTCCAATGCGGTTATTCCCGTATTTGTGTCTATGATGTGACACATTAGCTGCTCGGTCGCCTGGTGTGGGAACTTCTCATGGTCTACCAAGTCCCAGTCCTCAAGCTTCAGTATCGACACCCGTGCCAAACACAGACCATCGAAAGCAATTTCATCCGGTAGCAGCAGGGTTTGCAAGGGAGTCTTACTCTCATCAATGTCTTTTGGGACCTTGGACTTAGGCTTAGGCAGAGGAACATACTCCAAAAACCACGTAATAGGGTTCATACTCTAGGTTTCAACCTCCTCTACTTCAACCCCCACATCCACATCGTCCATCAGGATGTCTTTGATATCTTCCTCCTGTGCTTCTAGGTTTATAGCCTTGCCTTTCTACTGTGCAGTGGGATTTGGTGGGTTTTTCCTTGGCGATGTGCGCATTGGTATGGCAGGCTGCGTTCCCTTGGGGTTGGATTCAGTCTTGGCATTCTTGGTGACTTAGGGACCTCTACCAATACTTCAGCCACTTCTGGAGCAGCTACTTCTGCTTCTATGTCCATTTCCTGTGTGGCTCTTCTACTACTTTATGTGTATTTATAATTTTTGGGGGTGCTAACACAACGCCCTTCAACAATACTCACGTTGTCTCAGGAAAGTTCACAAATGTTGGAATCTACTTGGGAGCCTCAAAGAACTCTCAGTCCATAGGTGTTTGATAGCTCAACAACTGAATACTTAAAATACCAAGTGTTTCTTGTTGAACAACCACTTGTAATTTATAGGGAATTTTGAATTTAAATCCGACCATTCCCACCAAAATTGATTCATTAATGTTGGATTGGCAGTAGATTTTCAAGGATATAAGCCATAAATTTTGTCTTAAATGCCCGCCGCCTGCTCCATTTGGCCTCACTTCTACCATTTTTTCATGAACAGTGACCATAATGGTCACTTTCCAGCTGACCTGCATGATTTCTCCTTGGGTAGCACAACTCCCTCTGCGCTGCCATGGACTTGGTGACACTTCCTTGCTTCACACCATTCTCCAATCGTGCAGCTCTCCAACCCGGGCAGTGTAGTTTATAGTCTTGTGCCTCCTTTCAACTGCCTGGAGTGCTAATACTATGTTACCGTCATCTAGTCACATGAACAGACTGCCAGTGTATGGCTTCAAGTGACCGCCATTCACCTTTCCTGGGAAGGGTTCTCCATTTAATTTGACCAGTTGTACCACTCCTCCATCAGTAATCTCCTTAATGGCATAAGACCCTAACTAGTGCATCTTAAACTTCCCTGTAAATTTATCAAACTTACTATCATATGGAAAAACCAGGTCATTTACCTTAAATGTGCATAGCTTGATGTGTCGATCATCCCATGCCTTCTCACGCTACTTTTGGACCTGCTGGTGAATCCAGCCAAAAATCTCTCTTCTTTGAGCTCATGCAACTGTGCGAGCCTCTCGTACAAAGCTCCACAATCCATCATACCTATGAGCGCTATTATGCATAGACTATGCACGATGTATTCCATAGGCATTACCGCTTCAACCTGATAGACGACCCTAAAAAGGGTTTGTTCAGTAAACTTCTTGCATGTCATTCGATAAGCTCATAATACTACAGGCATGCGTGGGTCCCAATCACTTCACTGAGCATTGTAAACTTTGGTCAGTGCATTTTCGAGCACCTTGTTGAACTCTTCCACTATCCCATTAGCCTGGGGGTGATAAGGTGTACTCTTCTGGTGGTATACCTGAAATTCCTCCTTCTATGCGTTGATCATCTCATTCAGGAAATGTGTACCACAATTACTGATCAAGATCCTCTGACATCCAAATCACGTCAATCCATTCTCAAAGAGGAACTTTGCAGTAGTCACGATTGTGTAATCCTTCATAGGATGTGCCTCTACCCAATGAGTCAAATACTCTGTCGCGGTGATAATGTACCTTGTTCTTGTCTTTCCTTATCGCTAAATGCATCCCACAAAATCAATCACCCATTTCTCAAAGGGTTGCAATGTCATCTAAGGATTCAAAGGCATCTCATCCCTCTACGATGGCCTACCAGTCCTATGAAACACATCGCATGCCTTGCAATATGCCTTTGAGTCCTGATGGAGAGTTGGCCACCACATTCTTGCACGTAGAATCTTCTGCGCGGTCACTCTCCCTGCGTAATTTCCTTCCACGGCGCCCCCATGAGCGTCTGCGAGGATGCTGCTTCTTTCCAACTCAGGTACATACTGTCACAATATCTTATCAGTCCCCATCTTGTATAGATTCCTAATAATGACAGAGAAATCTGCCGTGCACACCATTAATTCCTTCTTTTGCTAGACACTGTATCCTTTTGGTGAAATACCTATTGTTAGGAATTGTATTATATCCTCAAAATGACCATCCATGACGTGTACTGTAAATAGTTGCACGTCAGACAATCCTTATTCCAAGTTAGTGGGTTCCTCCTCTGTTTCGATGCGTGACAGATGGTCTGGTCTCACGTTCAATCATCCAGGCTTCACAACAAATTCAAAATTATATTCCTGGAACAATAAGTGCCACCTGTAGATTCTCCCCCCCAACATAGGCTTATTGACCAGGTACTTCAGCATAGAGTGATCCGTATACATCTGAAAGTGGCCTCCTAGCAAGTAGTGCCTATACTTCTGGAGTGCATACACCATAGCTAGCCCTACGTGCTCAGTGGTGGAAAAGTTCTTCTCTGCTTTGGATAATCTTCGGCTTGTGAATGTGATAGGATGGTCCAAGCCTTCTCCGCCAGCCTATGTCAATACTGTTCCCAATACTATACATGACGCGTCAACATGTACATGAAAATCCTTCTTCCAGTTTGGGAAGACAAGAATCGGTGCGGTGACCATCTTTTCTTTAAATATATCCAAGCTCTTCTTACAATCATCATTGCAACAGAATGTGACATCCTTATTCAATAATTTCTCCATAGGCATGGTGATCTGGGCTTATCCTTTGATATAATTTCTGTAATATCCCGTATGTCCCAGGGTAGCACACAACTACTTCACACTCCTCAGTGCTTCCAAGTTCAATATCACCACGATCTTCGTGGGGTCTACCATTAGTCCCTATCTACAAACCACATGCCCCAACAGGTTCCCAAAAGGAACACAAAACAGACACTTCTTGAGATTGAACGTGATCTAGTATCTTTGATAGGTATCCAGCATCAGGCGTAAGCTTGCTACATGGCGTTTAACCAGCCCAAACATAGTCTAGTCATCAAAATATACTTCCAAGAACTTATGAATAAATTCTTTGAACGCAGCAACCACTACGTGTGAGAAGATCGTAGGTGTATTCTTCAAACCAAATGACATTACAGTGTACTGAAAACAACCCCACTTAGTCGCAAAAGTTGTCTTGCTTCTGTCCTCCAGTGCGATTTTGATCTGGTGGTACCTAGGGAACCCATCAGTGAAGGAATATGCTTCTTGGCCACCTACATATCCAACACTTCATCAGTGAACGAAGTCATGAAAGGATCATGTACACAAGTGTCATTAAACTTTCTAAGATCCACGCATATCCTTATTTCATCCTTCTGCTTCTTTTCTTGTACCACCATTGGACTTACCCAGTCAGATTCTTCCATAGGTTCAGTGATTCCTGCCGTGAGCATCTTGTCTAGCTCTAAGCGGACTATTTCCTTATATTTTAGATTGAGACAGTAAGGCCTTTTCTTAACCAGCTTCGCGTCGGGTTTCAATGTAATCTTCATCATTCCTAGGTCCCCAGTTATCCCCTTCATATTCACGAACTTGGTAGGGAATACATCCTGGTATTTGCGGAGAAATTCAGTGACCTTATCCACCGTCACGTCATCCCAGTAGTCTCCAATCTTTGTGAATTTGGGTTCTGCATCCATACCAATGTTTACTTGTCTTGTTTTCAACGACCCAATTATATCAAGGTTCTCAATTTGTAGTCCTTTAACTTCATAGTGACCCTCTGTTTCTATAATGTTAATCTTCCGTGGACCCTTGTCCTCTTCTTCAGTAGTTACATTATAACATTCTAGCGTGTGACTCAGCTGATTAGCCCATTCAGGCCGAATCAAGTCTAAAGGATCCTATGGTATCCTAAATATTGTTGCTTTCACCTCTTGTAGCACTTCATCAATACTGTCAAACCCATCCTAAAACTGAATGTCATCATGAATCCCTCTCGCAAGATATCTGATTCACCTATCCCATGGTGGAGCTTGGTTTCTACATACCAGTTCATCAGGACAATATCCAGGGTGTGACAAAACAAGTGCACCCATTCAGGTTGAGCCTTTTCTCCATAAGCCTAGGTCCATTTAGCCAAATGTCCGCGTGGATCATCCTGCCCATCATACTTGTTTTTCATTCACATATTCAGTTTCCCAAAGCGAGTTCTCATCATTCTCCTGCATTCATGCCAATAATCAAAGATTCCCTTGTGCTTACTCCACCATCTTGTGGGCATAGTGCACAGTGCCCAGTTCAATGCCTAGAAGTGCTGCTTTTCTGGTACTTCTCTTTCAAAGGCATGCAAAAAGATATCTACTTCATTCAGGCCATCATAAATAGGATAATTTCTTACCTTTGAGGACACACAGTGCAGCGATCGGGTCATCATGTTGCAATTCAGCGTAGTTACTTCATGTAACCGGTTCTGCCAGTGCTCTAAATCTTCATCAGAGTCCAAAGTGCAGGAACTCTCACGATCCCATGTAATTTTTCCATCCATCGTGGGATTCACCCAATCTTGATCTTCCGCCATTATCTTATAGATATATTCCAAATTGTCATCACTCTCATAACCGCGGACTGGTTTCGTATAGTGTTATCCCTCAACAAGATCTAGAGGTACTATTACGCATAGAGGTTTCTTCTCAAAGATCATTTTTCGCTTCTTTAGATTGATTACCCCATTCATATCAATGGCTCAGTCAATTCCTAGGAGTGTAGGATAGGGATTGCTGTCATCCACTATCTCTATCACTTCAAAATCAACCAGCACACTCACTCCCTGAATATCCATAGTCACCCCCTACAGCCACCCCATGGGAATGATCTTCTATTGATTGGCCATCCTTAACTGAATTGGAGACCATTGTAGCACGGGTCTCCCCATCCATTCCCAAATCTGATTTGGTAGGACGTTCACATCTGACCCCAAGTACAAAATAACCTGATCCATATCATACTCTCCTATCTACGCGGTCAGTCTCATCTCCCATCCCATCCTTGTTTTATGCTTGCCAATCTTTCGTACTATGCGTGACTCACTCGACGTGGTTCCAAAGCATCTATTATTGAGTTCTTGTAACCCTTTCACAACCTTACTATTGCGTAGTAACTTCATACAGGTCTCCAGGAAAGTTGTGAGCATTTGAGGGGTCCATCTCCTGCTCAGGTTTATCCTTGCTTCCTGAGGTGGAGGCCTCAACGAAGCTCTTCTTAGCTTCCATGAAGGTTTCACAAGCATGCTCCAAATCGAACTCAGCCTCCTTCGTTGGAGCTTTGCAAACCCATGTACTATCTTTTGGCTATTTCCCTGTTATGAAACCAGCTCAAGAAAAGATAGAAAAGATAGATCAACGCCTTAGAATTCAGCCTCTTCGAGGGGGAAACTTCCTTTACATTACATAAATGAAAAATTCTTGGATGATTCAAATGACAAAACCTCCTTTCTATATATAGGAGTCTAA
>APFE030313843.1:4017-45646 GCA_000404065.3 Pinus taeda | reverse complement strand
AAATTCTGTAGATCCAGCTCCAACACCATGTAGAAATTATGTCTACGAATCTAGTTCTGTAGATCTGCTGCCTGTAGGTTAATGCGATAATGCAATATAAATCAAAGCAGAATAGTATAACCTACTTATACCATCAATTTGTAGAATCTTAAAAGATCGAGCAAGATTGAGTTGAACACATCTATCCAGAAGAAGAAGAATTATCGCACAATACATATGAGAATACTTTGAGGAAAGCCTCAACTAAAAACCCCACTATCTGTATTATCATACAAGGTGGAAATACATACGAATTATACAAAGCCTTAGCTCTCACAACTAGCTAGATCTTAGTAAAATGCTCACAGATGCTCACAAGAAAACTTAGTTTCTCACAAGCATTCCTCTCTATCCTCCAAGATCCTATTTCCTTGCATTGTTGCTAGTGGATGGTTCTCACCTCACCAAGTGGAACACTTCTCTCGCACACTGTCAGAATTGTGCAATCCTTAAGGGATGATACCTTTATGCATGCATGAGTTTTCTTTATAAGAAAACACATGAAACTGATAGTACATTATCCTTGACTATAATCTCAACTGGGTCTTTCTCAAAATAGACATGCATGAGTTACTAATGAGGCAATCTTCAGTTATCAGGAGTACACTAGTTGAGTGCATGCATGCATGAACTGATTGATAACTCACAATTAGTTCCTCAAAGAGTTTGCAAATAATTTAACTCGATTGAACTGAATAAACTAAGCTAACTAATTACAACTCAAATATAACTCAACCTTATCTCCTTAATTTAAGGGATAATTGTTGCATGACTTCAGAAAGACTTCTAACTTGAATTTCTCCAACTAATTAATCCATAATGAATTAACTAATTATTTCCAAGTAGTTGGTAAGACTAAATTCAATTTTAATTTAGGGACAAATTAAAATTGGAATATTCTTGTTGCCACATTTCAGCACTCCCTCTCAACAAGAAATGGATTATCTGTTACCCCAATCCTGTCCCTATGGAACTCGAATTTGCAATTTGACAATGCCTTTGTCAAAATGTCAGCATCTTCCTCCTTTGTCGAAATATACTGCGGCGACATGATCCTCCTCACTACGTCAACAACTTTCTTTACCCTGTAAAGCCAACAGGAACTCACAACTGAATTTTTCTTCGGTCTTGGAACCACGTCCCAAACATTATTATGAACTATGGAGTCATACTCCTCCACCATAACATCAACCCAAGTTGGCTGACGCATTGCTTCCTCAAACGAAGATGGCTTGGTCTCAACACATGCCCCAACAAGGGCCATGTATCCAGCGTACCTCTCAAGTTACCTCCTCTGTCTGCGCTAAGAAGATGATGCTCCCACATTCTCTCTCCCATCCTGCAACAATATTTCATCTTCTCTTTCGTCTATCTCTGGAAGGATCTACTTGAGTGGATGTCTCCACTCCTGGAACCTCTTCATGTGGCTTCTTTGCATCAGTCTAAGGCTCCTCCTACTTAGGAACCAACAATTCCTCCACAACCTGTTGTTGGAGCTTCCTCTCAAGGGAAAATTGCATGGCCTTCTACTCATCAAACTTGGATCTTTGTGAACCACTATCCTCTAACTGGTAGGCAAGCACACCTAATAGTTGTGAGGTGTATCAGTGTACCCCACTGATATCCCCAAATATGTTGTCAACTCAAGTTTCTTCTCTGTATCCTTTGTCACATGGGAATATGTCGATGAGCCAAAGATCCTGAATTGACCCACATTTCGTCTCTTACTGGAAGAAGCTTCATCTTGTGTCTTCATCCCAAGTATGTGATGTGGGCTTCTATTATGCAAATAGACCATTATGTTGCATGCCTCAGCCCACAAGTGAAATGGTACGCCTTGGTCATGCAACATTGCCCGTGCGGCCACTATAATGTTTATGTTCTTCCTCTCGGCTACCCCATTCTATTGTGGGTTATGAGGTGTCATCAACTCTTGTTTAATTCCTTCCACTGCACAGAAGTCCTTAAAATCTTGATAGACATATTCTCCACCATTGTCGCTTCTCAAGGCCTTGATATTCTTCCTTGACCTTTTCTCAAACAAATCTTTGGACTCACAAAAATTTTCGAAGGTTTGGTCCTTATTCTGCATGAAATAAATCCAACATTACGAGAATAATCATCGATGAAAATCACGTAATAACTTTGCTTCGATGTGGACCTCATCAAGAATGGTCCACACACATCGGTATGAACTTTCTCTGACATAGTCTTTGCTCGATTGTCTCGACCATGAAAGGAAGGCTTGGTGTACCATCCCAAGGCACAACCCTTCCATGTGTCAACTTACTCAAGTTTACCTTTGGCAAGTCCTATAGATATCTGCTGCATTATTTTCAAAGCCCCATGATGTAAATGACCCAACTACCTGTGCCAAAACTTGCCAATGTCTTAGCTTTGCACCAATTCTACCTTGGTACTCAATGCTACACAATCATCTACCTCTAGTTTATAGAGATTCTTCACCTGAATCCAAATCCTCTTTATCTGACCCGTGGCTATTTGTCTTCGGAATGTCTTTCCTTTACTGAATACAACATCATAGCCTTTGTCCTCCAACATCGCAATCAATACCAAGTTCTTCTTCAGTCCAGGCACATACTTCACATCTGTCAAGGTGAGAGGAGCTCCATACTCCCTCTAAAAAGCAACCATGCCCACTCCTGAAACACTATACCTTCCATCCTCACCCATATCTATTGACATATTGAGGTCTTTCTCCTCCAAGGTACTAAATAAACTTTTATCACCGGTCATGTGGAATGAGGCTCCACTGTCAAGATACCAAACACAACCCATCATCGATGACACCATGCATGCAATGAGGGTAAATTCCATTTCCAACTGAGAGGCTAATGCCTTACCTTTCGATCCTCCCGAGGATCCCTTATTGGACTTCTTCAATGGGAAATTAGTCGCATAATGTCCCATCTCATGACAATTAAAGCATCTTAATTTAGACTTGTCACCCTTCTTCCCTCCATGAGAAGAATTCGATTTGGAATGGGAAGCCTTCACCTTCCCTTTCCTTGCCTTACTTGCTAAGGCCATATTTTCTTCATCATTATTCTTGGATGAATAACCATCTGGTGCGCTCCTCATGATATCCTCTTGAATGAGATCCGACCACAGTTGTTCCCAATCTAGTAGTTTCTCCCTTCATTCACAGAGTCCTGGTAGCTATTCAAACTCTTTGGAAGGCCAAGGAGAGAGAGGCTTACCATATCATCATCAACAGTAGTTATTCCTACACTGCCAAACTCATCTTTGTAGGTGTTGAGCTTGTTCAGATATGTGGAAATGGTATTTCCCTTCCCCATCTCAATTTTTCGAAGCTTATCCTTGAGCGCCAATTTTCTGTAGTCGCTACTATTCTAGTAGAGGTCCTTTAATGTCTTCCACATTGAAAATGGATTATCCTTCCCATGGAGACTTGAGACAATATGGTCTCGAACTCCCCCAAGGATGATCCATCTCGCCTTCGCAACACACTTCCTCCACTCAACCAACTCTTGTGCATGAGTTGAAGTTGGCTTTGGGATTTCTTTATCAATGAAATCCTTCAAGCCATTATCTAACCTCCATTCTATCTTTCCATTCTATGTAATTTGAGCTACCTTCCAAGGCATACTCGAGTCTCAAGACATAGAACGCCATTGGCCAACCTGAAGTATGATATGAATTTGATTTTCACCTGCAACCCCAAACTTCAAAATTCGAATTCTCTTCTCCGTATACTCTTCACAACTCTTACAAACTTGGCTTTGATACCACGTAGAAATTCTGTAGCTCCAGCTCTGATTCCATGAAGAAATTCTATCTACAAATCCAACTATGTAGATCTGATACCTGTAGGTTATCTCGGTAATGAAATATAAACCAAAGAAGAATACTATAACCTACTTCTACTATCAATTTGCGGAAGCTTAAAAGATCGAGAAAGATCAAGCTGAGCACATCTAACTAGAAGAAGAAGAATCAATGCACAATACACATGACAATACTTCAGGGAAAGCCTTAGCTAGAATTCCCACTATTTGTATTATCATACAAGGTGGAAATACATAGGAATTATACATAGCCTTAGCTCTCATATCTAGCCAACTCTCAGTACAATCCTCACAGATGTTCATAGGAAAACTTGGCTGCTCACAAGCCTTCCTCTCTGCCCCCCTAAGCTCCTATTTCTTTGTGTTGTTTCTAGTGGATGATTCTCACCTCACCAAGTGGAACACTGCTCTCACACACTATCAGAACTATGCAATCGTCAACGAATGATACCTTTCTGCATGCATGAGTTTTATTTATAAGAAAACACATGCAACTGATATTACATTGTGCTTGACTTTAATCTTAACTAGGTCTTTCTCATAATAGACATCGGTGAGTTACTGATGAGAGAATCTTCAGTTATCTGGAGTACACTAGTTGAGTGCATGCATGCATCAACTGACTGATAACTCAAAATTAGTTCCTCAAATAGTTTGGAACTAATTTAACTAGACTTAACTCAGTAAACTAAGTTAACTAATTACAACTCAAAGATAACTCAACCTTTTCTCCTTAATTGAAGGCATAAATGTTGCATGACTTCAGAAAAACTCCTAACTTGAATTTCTCCAACTAATTAATCCATAATGAATTAATTGATTATTTTTAAGCAGCTGATACGACTAAATTTGATTTTATTTCAAGGACAAATTAAAATTGGAATATTCTTGTTGCCACATTTCAACACATGGTAGTAGTTGATTAGCCCTCGGGAGCTGATGGTGGGAGATGACATCAACATGACATGGTTGTATGGATGACACATGGGAGTGAAATTCAACATTATTTATTGACCCAATGGGTAAAATCTTGGTGACACATGTCACCATTATGGAGATGCCATGTGTGGTTGATGATGAGAGCATGATGTCATCCTTGGAGCATATTGGAGGTCAAATATTTTGTAACTCCATTGTGATTTCATTTTGATAAAGTCTTGATGAACGGAGCTCCGATTTGGTTGGCATTGGGTCATGGAGCCCAAAGAAACAAGGGCATAGATCAGGGATAACACCTAAGTGTTATGGAGACTACACATTGGTATTTCGAAGGTCAGTATTTTGTAACATTTCCGTAATTGAATTTTGAGTAAATTCCTAATATTAGGGAGCTCAAATGTTGATTGGTGCTTGGTCATGGAGCCTAAAGAACCAAGGGTGTAGTGAAAGGCTTAATACCTAAGTGTTATGGAGATGCCATGTGATCATATGAAAGGTCAGGATTTCGTAACTTCATCGTAATTGAATTTTCAGAAAAGTCTCAAGACCAGGGAGTTATTATGTTGATTAGTGTTTGGTTGTGGAGCCCAAATAACTAAGGGCATGAACAAGAAGAAAACAAGATATCCCGTGAGAAAGATACTAAATGGATTTACACCTAAGTGCTATGATATAGGTCACAACACCTCATTCTATGGCATAAAACAATGAGGGGCGAAGAAAAAGGGGCTCAAGGAAAATCAAAATCTTTCAATTTCGTAACATCACCTTAATAAAGTTACGATATGTGGAGCCCTAAAACTGAAATAAGAGGTGTATGAATCTGTCGGTCATAGCACGATATTTATGGTGTAAAACAATAAGGGTTGAAGAAAAAGTGGTTAAAGACCAATCAAAATCTAGCAATTTCTTAACATCACCTTATTAAAGTTATGATATGTGGAGCTTTGATATTGCAATATAGAGGAGAATGAAGGATGAATGAGTTGAAAACTATGTAAAAGTGCATGGAAAGGTTGATCTAACGAGAGTAATGGAAATTGTAGAAACTCCTAGCTCGATGAACAAATAAGACCACGGTTGTACAAGATGAAATAATGAAGTTTGTCATGAGCTGAGACAGGCCATCCTTGATCCTGTGTGCACACTACAAGGGATTAAATGAGGAGCCAATCCTCATAAAAAAAACATATGATTGCATGAAGCAGAGGCATGCCTAAGGTACATATTTTTCCTTGGAAGGAAATTCAAAACTATGTCCTGAGTGGTAATGATCAACACTATTGGGACAATATTAGCAAGAGAAAATTCTTAGAAACCCATGCTCCGTGTTTAATATGGTCATAGTATAAATGTATCAAATGAAACAACAGGAAGGAGTCCCAATTGTAAGAGTACACTTGGGAAGTGTGAGTGACAGAGTGATGACTAATAGAGACAACATCTCTGAGTATTTCTAGTGAGTTGTATGGAGATATTTGTGCATGAGCACATTGTTGAGGAGAGGTTGAATGAACCTATGTTGTAGAGAGAGGAACATAGTTCATATGCAGAGGAAAAAGTCCCAAAGTGTTGCATAGCTATTTTCTAACGACGTGAGAGCATGTGTTGTTGTGTCAGAGGCTAAGAGAGCTAATATTATTTTGTGAGAGGCCGAGACCTCTGGAAAAGAAGCGGTCAAGTGTTGAAAGTAGGTTGCTGAGAGTGAAGGGGTGATAACAACAAGTTCCTATAGATTGAGCAGAGGAAAGAGTGTACTGTGGGACGAGCAGAAGAAGGGATGTCGAGGAAAATATAGTTGATATTAGGTAGAATCATCTCCATCTACAGAGAGCATTAGTTCCTATTTGAGTGTGTGTTGGTGTATGCATGCAGGAAGTTGGTGCTTTGATCTCCAGTGGGTGTCTAAGAAGGCTTGGGGGTTGGTTACTCATCCAATTTGATGCTTTCATAAATCCAAGGAGAGGAAATTTGGTGCTTCATAGGTTGCTTCTAGTAGGTTAATCAACTATCTGCAAAACGGGGGAGTTTGTGCATCGTTCTAGTGGGTGGTAGCAAACAATCAAATAATTTGGTGTTTCCTGTGAGTGGTGGCTTACAAACATATTGATCTAATAGAGTAGGTTCTCTTATTTTTTACATCAATAACAACAACAAGATTTGGTGTTTTTTTTTCTAGAAAGGGTTTCCATGTTAAATCTTCATTTCTCATGTGTTTGTTTCTCATTATGTGTATGCTTGTGTTGGTTGATATGGTTTTTAATGGTTTATTTAATATAATGGATGCCAAGTTTGAATGAATAAATATAAATTGGCTTAAAAGTTAAAATTAGCGTTAATACTAATTCACCCCCTCTATTAGTATTAACATTATTTCCAACAATTCGTATGAGAGAAATGTTCCTTCATGAATGGCTTAATCGATAGAAGTTAGATTAAAGGGAAACAATAGATAATCAAGTTTCGATAAACACAGACGCAGTTCCATTTTTAAATGGATAATACTATGAGCTCTAGAAAACAAGAATGGAAGCCTACTTGATGGTAATGAATGAAGACATTTGGTTATTTCTGATATATGGAGAGAGGAATGAGTTCAATATAGAAGCCAAGGAAATCATCATGAAAGGGTTGTGTAAGGCAAATGCTGATAAAGTGAGGAATCATGAGTTAGAAAAGGAAATGTTCGATAGATTGCAAGGTCTATATGGAAGAGAAATCTACACAACTCAAGCGGAGGTCAAAGAAACTCGCTTCTCAAGTAGTGAACGAGAACATGTAGTTGTCTGTGGTAAGAAGAAAATAAAGAAAAAGGAGAAGGAATCTAAAAGGAAAGATGCTCAAAATATTCAAGATATTTCTTCATGTGAGAAAATTGTTGATCTTCACTCCAAGCATGGTGAAGAAGAAGACCTCGATGAGAGGCCAATGTAAGGTCAATTTACAAAGGAAACTAACACAGGTGTTTTACTTGTCAATCCAAGTTTGTATATTTGCAAGCATGTCCAAAGTATATGGATTTCTCATGAAGTCAAATTAGGAAGGCAAGACTACAAGATTAAAGGAAGTGCATATTAGAAATATATTCTAAGCTTTAAAATACTAAAAAGTTTCTGGTTCAAGATGCATCAAGCAAGAGAAGGGGCTCCTAACCTAGCAGGTCTTGGTTGTCCTTCCTCACAGTTCTACTCCAACAACATTACCCTTGCATTAAAAAAAAACCTATAATTCAAGAAATAATACAGGAAATTCAAAACAGATGATTTTAGTTATGATTCATAACTTATAGAAAGAGAATTTAACTTTAATTATTATTTGTCCTTTCATATGAAAATTTGACTTTAAACTAACATCATCCAAAAATCACACAAAAAGCATCACACATCTAAATAACACAATCATAAATCTTAAACAAGAAATATTGAAATTAAAATTATGATAATTTAATCAAAGTGTACCTAGCTTGGTATGGGGAGCATCCAGCCTTGCCTTGTACACCTAAGGAATTCTCAGTTACAACTAGCTTATGAAAAATTCACATTGTGAACAACAACTAGAGGAGTAGAATGTATTCTCCAAATTATCAAAAGGTTTCCAATAGTCTGAACAAATTACATATATGAATGGTTCATAAACTCAGTTTAAATAAGAATATCATCAACAAACTTTGCTACAATGCCTCTAATAGTCTTATCTATCCTAATCAATCCATCTAGGTTGAACTCATTATGTTTGGTTCACAAAATTAGGAAAAATCCCAAAAAATAATATTTTGCCCCTTTTTAATAGGGATTTCTGAATGGTAGGTCAAGTTTGACCAACGTTTACCTGGCCTATGTTTGCTCAATTTGATTGAACCAATAGGTGTTCCTCCATTCGTTTTTCCCAAGATTTCCAAATATGCGCTCAGCTCTCACCCAGGTGTGGTCTACATATGACTTTAACATAGCTATTACGAGAATTTTTAATCCATTCCAAATTTACTCTTAAAACTCAATTTTTACATAAATTTCTAAAAATTGAAAAACATAATTTAGTTACCTAAATATGAAAAATAAGGGTAAAATGAAACATATGTAAGTGAAATACGATGGAATATGGCGGTAAATTAATGGGTTTAGGATGGGACAAAATGACCAAAATTGAGGGCGAACATCTCCCCCTTGCTCATGTTGAAGCATGTCCTCATGCCTACTTCCTCCATTTTGACCTTTTGGACGATGATGCCTCTGTTGTACCTGAACATGTAGCCTCTTCCTCTGCAGCTTGAAGTAGAATATCAATTCCCTCATGTTCCTCTGCTTTGTAGATGGAAATTTTTTATCTTTGTTTTTCATATTTATATTGCCATAAATTCTTGTCCTTTAGCCATCTGTAGGCTTGTTTGGAAATGAAAATATTCTGAGTTTCAAGCTTTTTGATTTGCTTTTTCAATTTGTTGTTTTCTTTGACTATCTTGTTGTTGTTTTCTTTGTACATTCCATTCTCCCTCTTTAAGTATCTTTCCATGATTTTGTTGTTCTCCAGCTCACTTGTCAACTCCACTATTTTCTTAAGATATTCCTCATTATGCATTTCTATGGATTCTTCCCTTGCCCCTTTAACATATGAATGATTTGAGGTGGCTCCTACCCGAGAATCCTCAAAATATGAGCATTTTTCTAAGGGCTCTTCCTGAACTTCCTCCTCCAATCTCTACATGATCTCATCATTCTTTTTTTAATGTTTATGGGGGCTCAGTTTCAATAATCTCAATTTCTTGATCTTTCCCTTGCTTGTTTGGTTCTTCTTGGGATTTTCTTCTTAATCTCCTAGTTATGGATGAAAATGATTTCTCTTTATGAATCATAAGACCATCTTCATTCTTTTTCAATCTTGTCCTGGGATATAAAGGAGAATTCATGATACTTTTTGTGACATGTAATTTCTCAAGCCTTTCCTCATTCCCTCTTCCTTTTTCTTCAAAGTGGCATTGGCCAAAAAGTCATTCCAACGTATCCCTTTGTTCCTTTCCTGATACTCAACAATTATCTTGATTAACCAATTGGTAACCGCCAGTATTGTAGCAAGAATGTTACAAATCCTAGGCTGCCAACTTTACTTTTATCAACCCAGTAGTTCGTAACAAACTTGGAAGAGTCGACGCTATATGCACAAGTTCTCACTACAGGTTGTTACTTGGTCAATCAGCATGAGATCAGTAGGAGCTCAAGGAAACTTCTATAGATTTTAGAGGAAGCTCTATGTGTGATGAAAGGAAAGAAATATTACTCTACAGATGCTATTCTAACTACAGAAAGGAGAAATATTGGAATGTAAAGTAAAACCTAGTAAACCCTAATTAACAAGCTAATTCTAATTTTTCCAAAAACACTATGAAAACCATGAAATAAATGCCATTACCTACTCAATGAAGTAAAAAACATATAACCATGCAATTTCTGGAAGTAAATAAGCAAAAAACATATTTTTGGATTTTTATGTGTTATTATGTGAATTTAACATGCATCTACTTTATTGTGTGTGAATGTCGCAGCGAACATGTAGCGTTAGAGGGTGGTTTTGGAGCTTGAGAGGATGTAGGACTGCATGGATGGATCCTAGGAGGTCTTAGGTGTCCTTTTGGAGGCTTTTCCCACACTTAAACTTCAAAATAAAGCCTAAAGGAAAAACTACAGGAAGACATAGGAGAACTACAAGAGGAAAATAGGGAAACTACAGGACGCCTACACGGGGAGGCCGAGAGCAATTTTCGTTGTTTTGAGGGTGTGAGAGTGGGTGGAAAATGTGGATGAAGGTTGGAATGAGGTGTTAGGGTGCATAAGGTCTACCATGAATCACCAGGAGAGAGGAAGATGATTGGGTTTTCTCAAGGAGAGAGGAAGAAGTTCTATGAAAAATGAAGGAAACTAGGGCATAATTGAGGCAAGGTTTGGGAGACCTATAGGGCATGGATTAGATGGAGGGTGTGATTGCTGGTAAGCTAGTGCGATTTTTGGTAAGTTGGCCTACTGCTAGAAGAGATCTACTACATGGAAACTGACATTCAACCAAAAAAATCAAGCAACCAATTAAATGAGTACATCCTAGGAAAAATAAAGTTTTGCATTAAAATGGCCTAAACTATGATGTATAGAAGGAAATATTGGGAAATAATGTAAGAAAGGAAAGCATGAAAAAGTAATATTGCAAATTAGGAAGTGAACATGATAAATAAAATCTAAAGCAAAGAAAAACTGGACTATCAACCTACTAAAGAGATGCAAACACTAGAAGTCCTAGGAATGAGGAAAATATGTGCTTTTGGTGAAGAAAGAGAGTCTTTTCCTCAAATGATGGTCCCAGAGGGATGAAGAGAGGCCAAGGCACTATTTCTAGCCTCTTTAATCTTCTCTTATCATTGCTTAACCTACTACAATAATAACAAATGGAAGCAAGCTACTAAATCACCAAAAGAAACCTATTCTTAACCATAAGAGAAATACATCTAACAACAAACTAATCTACAAACTAAAGTAAAACATACAAATAGAAGTAAAGAGAATCTTGGATTCTTGGCTTGGGCCCTAACCCAAGATCTTCAGCGCTCTGAGGTAACTCAGTGCTAGCTCAAAAAGGATTCCATCTTCATTATCAAGAAATAGCAAGACTTCATAAAACTATCATAAAATAGTAAGCTCAAAATTTGAGCAGAGATTACACAAGCAAAAGAAAGTCAACCCTAGTGAGGCCCTAGGCCTCTCTACTTATACATCTAAAGCTACCAACAACTTCCTTAAAATCAGGGTGGCTTGGCTCCCAAAACTCTGTAAAAATTTCTGTTTTCCCACCCCGGTTTTCAGTTTCTCCTCATTTCTCCCATGTACGTAAATGCCCTTTCCCATAACCATACATTCAACAAGCTGAAAAAAATAAATTTGCTGAAAACACAAATTCTGGAAATTTTACAGAATGCTGGAAATTGCAGAAATAAAAATCAGCGGTAATAAACAACCATTCAAACACATTCAAACACTGATATTTTTGGTCAAGGTGACCCTGGAAAAACCCCCTACAACTCTTGGGGAAAACCAGTTTGATAACTCTTCTTTATTTCTGGAAAATGCCTTTTTACAGTGAGAAAATTTCAGCAAAATAAAATTTCCAGCAAGCAAACTTATCTGTTTTTCAACCAAATAGACAAATTGGAACTTTGTTGTATGCGCGGTATGGACCGTACGGATGTAAAGACTGTATGGACGCACATATGTACGGACTGTCGTACGGACTGTACGGAAAGACCTCAGTTTCCGTGCAGAAAATCACTTCCTCGATATTCATGCCCAAAAATCAGTTTTTCCCAGTTTTCTCAGCAAAAATCTGCCTTTTTCTGCTTGTTCTTTATGCTGTACTGATTTGCTGAAGAGCTGCCTGGTATGTGTGCCAAATTGCTGCGTCTTTCTCCTTCCTGTCCAGAAATCTCCCTTGCTCTCTTGCTCTCCTTCTCCCAATCTGCCCATGAAAGAATGAATGATCTTTTTCCTCATTTTCCTCCCTTAACCCAACCCTAAATGACTTTTGGGTGATCCCTAAATCCAATGGCTGAAATAGATTTAGATCAATGGATGACATTAAATGCACATTTTAATCTCACTTTCTATTTTTTAATTCACCCCACTTTAATAAAGACCCACTTAGTCATTTATTTCCAAAGTCACTTTTCCTTTCTAATTTTACATTAACTTTATTAAAGTCACTTTAAAATTAGACTTTAGTAACTTTATCACTTAAAGTCACTTTTAAATTAGATTTAACTTTATAAAAATTATAAAGTTACTTTAGGAGAAAAATTAAAATCTTTTGGACACTTTTCCCTAGGCCAAAGATCAAAGCCTAAGGGAACCACCTGTCCTCCGGTACCAAATTTCAACTGAATCAGAAAGCGAAATCCCAGTCTCCTCTCCAGGTCACTCGGAGGTTTCCACTCCACGCATAGTCAAGGAGCAGGAATATCCTTTCCCTTCTGAAGGTTTCCCCTACAAGGGAAGCATTCCGACTAGTATTCATCCTAAGTTACCGCGTAGTTACGTGACTTTAGCTCAGTTGGTTTCAGGCATGCCTACTGCCTCATCATTGTATCACAACCCTATTTGGGCATTTAGCGTTATGCCTACCACAGGTTCGTCCATTCAGAACACGACCACCCAACAAATGGTGATGTCTGCAATCACTTCAGTCCCAGTGCAACCCACCATTCCCAATCCTCTTGTTTCGCCGGTCCAGGCGACCGGTCTGGTTCAACTGACGATCTCGAGTCATGTAGTTGTCAATTCTTTGGTCCCTCCAGTAAGTGGACAAGTTGTTCCACCGCCTGGGGGGTAGAGTTGAATGTTTCTATGATGTCTGGCACAACCATGTGAGTGGCTCACAACCTCACATGGTTGGGATGAACCAACCCTCTTCGGGTGCCATTTCAAATCCTGCTGGATCAAGTAATGTCCAGTACCAACAGCCTAATGTTGGTCCGTCTGGGTCAAGTCATGTCTAGTACCAACAACCCAATGTTGGTCTGTTTGGGTCAAGTCATGTCCAGTACCAGCAACCTAATATGGCTCAAGGTCAGTACCAACCTCCTTATGTTCCATATGGTTCACAAGCGATAGCTAATATGCGATACATCCCTCAGCCTGGACCCTATGTCCAGCTTGGTCCATTCGCCACGCTTGGTGGGTATGGCCAGATACAATTCGGGAACTTTCAAGCTGTCATTCCGGAACTGTTCAAGCACCTTTGCAGCAGCAAGGACAACTCCTGCAGCAGCAAGGGAAACCTTCGTTGCAGCAAGGGCCATCCGTGTAGCATGAAGGCCAGATCATGCCGCAACAAGGACAACTGCAACAACCGTAGGGGCAACCCTCGCAAAAATTGCAACAAACTGTGCAGCCGCAGATGCAATATGCACCGCAATCCTCCCAGCCTATGCCTTCACAAGGTCAACCTCTGCAACGGCTAGGACAGCTTTTACAGTCGGAAGGTCAACCCTTGCAACCACAAGGTCAACGCGGGCAACAGCAACTCTTATACTCATATCAACAGGGTCAACCCTTGCAAAGGCAGGGCCAAGGACAAGTCCTACAGTAGTAGGCATAGAATCCTTATGTCCAAGGGCAACAAGTTCAACCTCCTTTTGTCCAAGGACAGCAAGTCCAAAATCCTTATGTCCAAGGACAACAAGTGCAGAATCCTTACATCCAAGGGCAACAAGTCGAATACCCATTTGTCCAGGGGTAGCAAGTCCAAAATCCCTATGCTCAGGGACATCAGGTGCAAAATCCATATGTCCAAGGCCAGCAGGCTCAACAGCCTTTTAACCAATATGTTGCTTATCGGCAAACTCTGGCCGGACAATTTCAAGGCTTTAAAGGTCAAAATCCTCCCTACGGGCAAGGTAACCTGCAGTGGGGACAAAACCAAATGCCTTATGGACAAAACCCTCCACTTTGGGGACAAAATCCTTACCAGTAGGGATGGGTCCCGCCAATTGCACCCCCTTATCGACCTCAAATGCCTTTCAATATCCAATTGCCATTCTTGGCTACGCTGGAATTGCTAGATGTGTCTAGGCTCACGAATGATCCAATTCTTGATTCGCCATACTGGCCTTTGGTTCCGTCCAAGATTCCAAGCGATTGTCCAAAGTTTGAAGGAAAAGCGAAAGAGGACCCTCAAGCCCACGTGATGACATATCACCTCTAGTGCTCCTCGAATTCCTACGTTGATGATTTCATTTGTCTTCGTCTTTTCCAATGAACTCTTACAGGAGCTGCGCCAAGTGGTATATCGAGCTCCCCCAAAATCTATCATGACTTTAACACTCTCGCCATGGCCTTTCTCACACATTTCCAGTTGCAAGTTCACTATGAAACCAGCACCCATTTGTTAACATCACTCAAGCAAGACACAGCGGCTCACATCCCGATCACATCCATGAATGGAGGCATAAGCGCTGTCTAATTAAGTTTGAAATTGTTGATCAGTTGTTGACCGAGTGGTTCACCAAATCATTTGTCAACAAAATTGCTGAGGACATTGCTATGGGTGGATGCATCACTTAGGAACAAGCCATCGCACGTGCCCAGTATTTAGACCTTGTCTATTCACAGCCCAACATGTTATATGATGTGTTACCCGATGCGCCCAAACCATCATCTGATCTGACGACATCTAAGTCCCCCGCTACCCAATGACTCCTCTCGCAATGCATCCGGCCCTGGTAAAACCTCAGAGGTTCACGCTGTCCAGTCTACCGCAGCGGATAAATCCCCTAAAGGTAAGAAGAAAGGTAAAGGCAAGGGTAAATTCGATGCCCCAAAACAGGGTCCTCCTAAACCATCTGTTGGTGATGCTTCCCAAGGAAAACCTAAGTATCCATGCCTCATTTGTGAGGAGGATCACTATACTAAGGATTGTCCCAGACGGTCTGAAGTTAGTCGTTTGCTCAAAGGGACCCCAGCTGTCTTGAAAGAGCCCTTTCCATCCCAGCAGACTCATATGGTAGACTAGCCTCAGTTATCTACTTCCTCAGGTTCACAAGTGTTCATGATGAGTACACTGATCAACGTGGCTACTAGGTCAAAAGATTATCAAACTCCTGCTCCGTCAATAGGGAAAGAGAAAGAAGGTACCCCTTCTTCTTCCACCCCATCTGGTTTTGTTCCTCTTCATATAGAGCGACCTAATCCTGATTCCGCCATTCAACCACCTTCTCAAGGTGTGCTTAGAAAGTCCTCGTACAATCCCAATGATCGAGCTACTCAACATTATAACATTGTTGAGGATTTGGCTCAAGCGCCATTAGCTATGTATGCTCTCGAGGTCCTTCAAAGTTGTCCATCTCAGCAGAAATCGTTATTGTCGGCTATTGGGGGTATTGGTCCAGCTGATTCTAATCTCATCTGCTTTGACCTAGAAAACCACATTCCGCGTTTACCTTATCAAATTGCATTTCTCATTCAGGTAATCATAAATGAGAAAACCATTCATAGGACCATCATCAATGAAGATGCTTCTACCTGCATCATCTCTATCGCTTGTTGGAAGGCAATTGGTTCTCCTACTCTGAACCAGTGCCCTAACACTATGGAAGCTTTTGACGGGCGCGATTCGCGGCCATTCGGTGTCCTTCCCAACCTTGCCATTACATTGGAGGGCAAGATGGTACATGTCAAGGTAGAGATCGTTGAAGCTAATCTTAACTACAATCTTCTACTCGAACGGAGCTAGACCCATGCCATGCATGCTGTAGCCTCCTCCCTCTTCCGCGTGAATCGTTTTCCCCATCAAGCGAAGATAGTCACAGTCGACCAACTGTCCTTCTTTCTCAATTCCTCCTCGGATGGCAATATTTTGCATGTCAAGCACACTAATGCTCCTTATGAGAGTGTGGGTGCAGGACTTTTTAAAGATCCTACCTTGATGGGCATTTTTCCGCTCCCACCTCCTCATGTTGCATCTGTCAACATGATTTCAGTCAAGTCTGATCCTTAGGTCGTTCCTTCGCCGAATCTTGTTGATACATGGGGCGAGGTTATGTCGTTAAGTCCCACCGAAATTGATTACGTGGAAACTGTTTCGGCCTCACCTTCGGTATCCTCTGATCATCCTATTTTGAGAACACCTCGCGATGCGTATTCTCAATCCCTGTGGCTTGGTTCTTCGGAATCCCTCGATCCCTTAGCCGAGACTTTTCTTTCTGACAAAAGTATCATGGAAGTAATGTATCTAGAGGAAGTACCTTGGAATGACACTCATCATCGTTCCTCGTTCTTGCCTAGCCCGGCGGTCATGTCTATTTGTCTCGAGGAGTTCTCTTCTCAATTCCCGTCCCTACCGCTTCAGACACCGATCCTGACTCACGAAGTTTGGTCAGAAGGGAACATGGGTAACATTACCCAAATGATGCCAATTGATATTTTTGTCAAACCTGGTGTCGTTGAAAATATCCATATTGGGGTAACTTGTTCTCCAGAAGAGATCAAGATCTATACTCGTCTGTTCCAAGAATTCCGGGATGTTTTCACGTGGTCATATGAAGAAATGCCCGGCATTGACCCAAGTATAGTCATGCACGAGATCCCAACTTATCCTCATGCAAAACCCGTTCGCCAACGGCTTCATCAAGTGCACCCTAGAAAAGCGGCCGCTATTAAGGGTGAAGTTGAAAAACTTCTGAAAGCTAGATTTATTTATCCGTTCCCTCTTACAGATTGGGTATCGAATATTGTACCGGTGACAAAAAGGCAAGGCACTATTCGCGTTTGCGTCGATTACAGATCTCAATCGTGCTTGTCCTAAAGATAACTACCCCACTCCCTTCATTGACAAGAGCATTGACAAATGTGCCGGGAGTGAATTCTTTTCTTTTATGGACGGTTTTTCTGGCTACAACCAGATAAACATTGTGCCAACTGATTAAGATAAGACAGCCTTCATTTGTCCGTGGGGGACTTTTGCGTACAAAAAGCTCCCTTTTGCCCTTAAGAATGTTGGGGTCACATTCCAGATAGTGGTGTCTTATGCATTCCACGACATTCAAAACATCATTCAACCTTACTTGGATGATCTCCCCGCTCATTCTCATAACTGCCCTGATCACCCTAATCATCTCTGGCAAATTTTTCTTCGCTACAGACACTACAATATCCGGTTGAATCCGCATAAATGTGTCTTCTGCATCGAATCCGGACAACTCCTTGGCTTTATCATTTCGAAGGAAGGCATTCGCCTTGATCCTCTTAAAGTCTAGGCCATAGTTAATTTACCCCCTCTATCTTCATTGCATCAACTGCAGAGTCTGCAGGGAAAGCAAATTTCCTCCGTCGTTTCGTACCAAACTATGATGAGCTAGCTTCAGGGTTCACCTGGTTGCTCAAGCAAGGAACCCTGTTTATCTGGGATGAGGTCACTCAAAAGTCATTAGATGACCCAAAGACTATCCTCATCAATGCTCCTTTGCTGCATCCCCCGAACTATCATCGTGATTACTTCCTTTATCTAGCTGCAGGCTCTAGTACTATCACCATGGTGCTGGTACAGGACGATGACGAAGGCAATGAAAATGTTATTTACTACCTCAGTGGCAATCTCCTCGACACCAAGACGCATTATGCTCATGTCAAGAAGTTGGCTTTAGCTGTCGTATAGGCTGTTCAGCGCTTTCGACATTACATTCTCCTCCGCACTACCACTGTGATTTCGGAACGCAACCCCATAACCTACATCCTGACTCGTCAATTGCTGGGGGGCAAATATTCGAAGTGGATTGTTATCCTCCAAGAATTTGATTTGGTGTTTACTACTGCCAAATCTAAGAAATCACTAGTCTTTGCTGAGTTGATTTGCTCCCTTCCCTCCGCTTCTCTCCCTGTTGGTGCCGATGAACAACTCCCGGACAAGACTCTTCTTGATTAGCACTCTCGACCCCTGGCACAATGATATCATCGTATATCTCCAGACATCCACCTTCCGGTTTGCGTTGACCAAGGATGATCATCGACACATTCGACATCAGTCTCAACCTTACCATATCATTGGAGATACCTTATACCGCATCAGTGTTGATTCAATTCTTCGTCATTGTCTCACTCTCGAGGATGCTGAGAGAGTCTTGAATGACTACCATTCTAGCACATGTGGCAGTCACCTGTCTGGATATGCTACTGCTCAAAAAATCCTTCGCACTGGTTATTTTTGGCCCTCTACCTTCAAGGATTACATCCTCACCGTTCACAAGTGCCATGAGTGCCAAATTTATCAGTGTAAGATGCGCGCCCCACCCGCTTACCTACACCCCGTTATTATTGTCGGTCCTTTTGCCAAATGGAGCATCGACTATATGACCTGTAATCCTCGTTCGACGGGGGGGCATGGGTATATTATCATTGATGTGGACTATTTCATCAAATGGGCCGAAGCGATGCCTACATACTCTGCGGACGGTAAAACAGCGACTCAATTTCTATTCAATCACGTTTTTTCCAGGTTTGGAGTGCCTTAGGCCATTGTCACTGACCACGGCTCCCATTTTCGAGATTGCATGATGCCTGAGCTGGCCTCTACGTTGGGCTTGCGCCACGATGGCTTAACCCCGTACTACCCTCAGGCCAGCGGCCAAGTTGAAGCTATGAACAAAGTCCTAGTCACGATGCTTCAGCACAGCATTGGGATGCATAAGTCAAATTGGCATCTCATGCTCTTTTCAGCTATGTAGACTTACCGAACCTCGACCAAGGACGCAACTGGATTCACACCATTCCAGCTAGTCTACGATCTGGAAGCAACTTTACCGATTGAATGCAAAATTCCATCCCTCAAGCTAGTTGTCAAACTTCTCCCCGAGACCTCACCCCAAGAAGAGTGTCTCTTGTACCTAGAACGACTTGATGAGACTCGCCATCTTGCTGCTTTGGTTATCGAAGCACAGAAAAAGTGGGTCAAATCCCACTTTGATCAGTTTGTCTCTCCTCGAGCCTTTTCTGAGGGAAATTTGGTTCTTCTGTATGATCAGGCTAATGATAAGCTAGGGGCAGGCAAGTTCGAACCCATGTAGCATGTGCCCTACATTGTTAAACGTGTATTATAGAAAGGGGCCTATGAGCTCATTGACTATGAGGGCAATCCCTTAGACAAGCCCCACAACGAGCTTTATCCCAAAAAGTACTATGCTTAGGCCATCTTGCATGGTTACTTTTGTACAAAAGTGTCATTCATTTTTGTACGGAGTGCTTTGGTGTATTATTTTGCAAACAGCTTCTCTGTTTATTATGTCTTTTCCCGCTTTGTAGATGTCGGTGTCCCCTCACGTTGGTTTCGCTGATGGTGCTTTTCGTAGTACCCAGAATCTATCATCCGCGACATGGGCCATCTATGACCCCCATGGTGAGTTGATTGATCTTCAAGGTATATGTTTAGGTCGAACAACTAATAACATCGTTGAGTATAGCGCGGTTATCGAATTATTGTCAGAAGCTATTGCTCTTGGCATCGGGAATTGGTTGTCAACCTTGATTCATAGTTTGTTGTTCTTCAACTCAACGGAAAATATTCTGTAAAAAAACCTGAAATATTGAGAATGTATCTACGTTTTCATCTGCTAGAGAGAAATTTTGATTACATTACATATTATCATATTCTTCGACACATGAATACATTAACAGATGCATTAGCTAATTATGTGTTGGATAGACATTTGCGAAACATGTAACAACTCAAAAACAAAAACATTTGTACCATAGTAAGCAAGGAAGTACAGCATATATATATGTGTGCCGGTAATGTTTATCATACGTCAAAACCTCAAAAAATAATATATGTGTTCGAAATACATCGGTGGCTCACAGGCCTTATACATCTGTGGCTCACATGCCTCAAAAATATGGAATGCTAGACCTATGCATTAAACAGCATGATGCTCATGATAGTATGTAACTGCTCGGGCTAGGCGAGTCAGTAGTCGGCAAATTCGATCTGACACCCCCACCGTATGCCTTTGGTACTGGCGTGGGACATCACCCATCCAAGCATACTCTAGGATCCCATGGGTCAAACCCTCGAGATTCTGCGCAATCTCCTCCTTGTTGTCGCTTCCCTCCTGATAAGGAGCGACATCAAACTGCCGAGTGACACGCCTGGCAATTGGGGACATCCTGGCAGGGCGTTCTAGTCCAACATCTGCATTCATAAAATCGAAGTGTCGTGGACACATATATTTCAAAAACATCAAAAAACTAAAAAATTGTTTGTTTTTACTTCCATCATCAAAATCCTCCCCTTCTGGGAGCGGCATATCCAAGTCTCTGCTGAAGTCGGTACCGTTGTAAGGCCAATCCTCCACTACGATCAGTTGTCATCGTAGCCACGAAAAAAATGCGGGCTTGTAGGACATCTGTTGGCCCCCCGTGACCCTGGGCATCAACTCACTCCAACGGACCATCCGTGGGTCTCCGGGCATTGACGGATCTACCTCAGTCAGCCAGTATTGGAACAATGGCACCCGTTCCAAGAAGAAGTTCACCAACACAGATCCAAAGCAAAACTGCTTCAAGTGTCTCACCTTAGCTTTTGATAACTAGCGCTTCATGTTGATTTTCATTGCTTCTGCCCAGTTAAAGATGGTGGGCACTGTGTAGTCGATAGCATACTAAAACTTCGACTTGTTGGTCTCATGCGGCGCTTGGGACCCAGCCACTCTATTGATGGTCAACAGTAGCACTCTCAACACAAGATCCCGAATGGTCATAATCTCAATCTTGCCACTTTTGGATTTGAGAGCTTCTAGGCAATGTTCAGCAAGTAGCATAGTCACGCTTGCCCCAATCGGCCTCGACCCATATAGGTTGACTGGTTCCCCTCTCCAGGACGGTCCTGTGATGAAATAAATGTCTGAAGTCTCCAACTCCAGCTCTTGGTCACCGATGATGAAAATTTCTCGATTTATATCCCAGAAACTAATCAGGTACGTAACAACTCAGGTTGGGCCCGCATACTTGGTGTAGGAAAGAATTTGAGAAGCCCACAGTTCCTCAAAGCCTCCAAGCAATTTGGATCAACTATTGCTTGAGTATCAATATCCTCATGCTCACGTTTTTTCCAATCTACCATTTTCACGATTTCTTCCTGCAAAAACCATGTAATCAAGTCAATGATCATCCTTGGTCGGAAAAATTTGGGTTCAAACGGCTGAATTGAGCAAGGAACATGCAAATTTTTGCTCACGACGCAATTGGTAGTTTTAGCCACCCCCGATCGGCGTGATTCCGTCCCCCGAAATCGCGCCAACCGAGGGCGAAAAAGTTTTGCCAAAAGCTCCCCATGAAACCCAAAAAATGGATAAAAACAGGAAAAATCAATATGAAAATGGAGCTTAAGGTCTCGGCTCTTACCTGCTACTGACGGCTCGACAAATGACCTCCCGGATCTCTTGCAATCTGCTCCGGAAAAATTAGGGCACAAGTGGGTAAAAAGCTCTTCACACAAAGGTAAAATGGTAAATGGTAAAAAATAATTACTTTTGCCCCATTTTATTCATTTTTTCATTAAATATTAAGGTTTTTGAGTATTTTTTATCTATTTTGCTCAAAACTGGATAATGCCTTTACCTTTCTTGTGCAGCGATAGGTGATGGATTGTCGATGATGGTACTGGAGTCGTGTTTTAGCTCTTTTCTCAACTCGTAAATCTCAAATGAAAAGATCGCCGAGTATTTTTCCCTTTTTGACTCATAAAAGAGAATAAAATGGGGGGTTTGCTTTCAAGCTCTTTTCCGACTCTTTAAACACGAAAAGATCGTCGAGCTCTTGTAGTTTTGAACTCATTAAAGGCTACGAAACGTCATGCACCCAGTATACGTTTACCCCTTTTTCGGGCTGGAATGCACTATTTATGGAAAAGGTACTCCTTCACTGAAATGGTCAAGCAGTTCTCTCGAGCAACGTTTTCTACTTTTTCGAGCTCGAAAGACACAAATGTACGAAAAGGGACCATGTGGAGTTTTCTTTTCTGTGTCTTTTTCAAACTCTCTAAACATGAAAAAGATACCGAGTTGCACTTTTGTCGGACTCATTAAAACATTCAATGACATTAGATTCGTCGCCATGATGAACGTGAGCTTCTCTTTCCTAGGGCTCATTAAACTTACTAGGTCGGATTCGTCCGAAAGATGAGATTACAGTGCAAGCATATGATATCCCCTTCAAGCTTGCAATCAAAACTAATTGAGGTACCTACCAAAAATGGTGGGGAAAATTTGGAAATTTGGTCAGTCATGTCGGCAGCTCACTCTTGAACATGACACTTTTTGCTTCGTGTCGGGTTGGGATATCCTCCTTTTCATTTGACCTTCCCAGGTTGGGCCGCTCATTTTTGCCTTCGATTTTATCTCTGCCACGTCATCATGACCACCAATCCTATGGATCCAACAGCTGCCAAACTCTAAAATCATGTCGTCAATATGTTCAAGAGTTAATCCTTCTACAGTTACACTTACCCCTGATTTTTTGCATCATCTGAAATCATTTGCATCCCTTTGTCTCGTGTCGATAATGTGAGATACACCATGGCCCTCCTTCTACAAGGTCTCTTCTTGTCGACTTCAGTTCATTATCCAGGAAGCTGGCTGAGAGACTCCCTTCCAGTACCTTAGAGCTTTCATGCCCTAACAGCAAGTTCTTCACACTCGACGACAAGTTCACATCATTGGCTTTCGATCGGGTGATTTCACGAGTGTTTGACATCAATTCCTTTATTCACATTCTGTGAACTGTGCTGCCAATACCATGAGAGCCATTGTCATTATTGGTGGTCTCTCTCGCACTTGTTAATGGTTCACATCATTGACCGATAATCAAGCGACTTCCCAGCATGTTCGACTTCAACACATTCATTCACATATTAGGATTTGTACTTTGATCCAGTCATTTGGAGCGCAAGACCCTGGGCTAGATTACACAAGTCCAGGTTGCAAGGCGATGTGACATGGTCATGTTGATATACATGTCTCTTTTAGATGGATGGCTGCGACCATACCATGAGTTGTTATATGTGATCCTTCTCATTATTGGGTGGCTACGACCATACCTTGGTTTCATTATGATACTTTCTGCTGGATGACTAGCCCATGCCTTGGATCCATTTACATGATCATTCTCTGGATGGTTGCGTCCATACCACCATTCATGTATTATTATTCAAAGTTTTCAGTGATGTATATGTATCTATGCTTGCTTGCAGGTTTTTTGAATACGGACTTCGGTTCCCCACTTCCACTTATAAAGCATTTCACCCCACTCTAGTTCGGCCTTCACGCTTTAGGGGGCATTTGTTACACAGCATTTTGTCACTGTCCCTATAATCCCCATCTACGATCCCGGAGAACCTCTACAGTGTACCCGACATGCTTTCCCATCATGAAGAAACTCCTAGTATGTCCCTCTTCATGAGCAGAATAATTCCCCTTTGCATCGTTTCCCAAGAATCTTCCTTCTATCCCAGTTTACAACACTGGCGCTATTGACCAATTTTCTCCTTGCGTCGATTTACAAAGGTTAAAACTCACCCTCGCACCAATCGAATCGACTGAGCCCTTTTCCAGTCGCGTTGATCCTCTTTTGGAAGGTTTTTTAAATAAGGAGCCAAAGCTTCCATGTCTAGAAGCTTCGCAATGGAAGTATGGTAGATGGTTGGGCCGGATAGAGCCGAGGAAATTAGTTTGGGCTCCTTTCCCCTATTAGGATGGAACAACCTCAAGAGATAAGACCTTGTCCCATGATGAGAGGAACCATCTCCCATCCATTCAAGTTATATAAGCCTCTCTTTTTCCAAAGCAAAAGCTAGTTGGAGTTTTGGAGCAAGTGTGAATAACCAGCAAGTCATTTATAGCTTATTGCTTTCTAGTGTGTGTTTGAGGGAGAATAGTGTGATTTTGGTTTGGTTTGAGACTAGAGGGAAAGAGGCCTTAAACTTCCATTTGTTGGGGCTATCCATGAAGTGCTAGCAGAAGTTTGGGACCCTGGATACGTCGGAGGAGATCAGCAATGTCAAGGCACTGGTTGTAATCTCTTTCTAATTTATATTAATGGAATTATCGATTGATTTCCTACATGAAGTGTCATTTCACATCTTTATGGCTTAATGTTCCTTGACCTATTAAGTAGGCTGAATACAATATTACACGCTGTCACGTTTGTTGTTGTTGTTTTCTTGTTCAGGTATTCGAAGGAAGGAAACGGAAGATAGCTGGAGTGAGGAAACAGGATCATCACCAAGCGGAATAGCGTTCTAAGAGGTAGGCCCTCTTAATTGATTCTAGCTTAAGGAGATTTTCCTTTGGAGCACAACATTCCTCCATTCCTTTAGTTGCACTGAGTGTTCAATGTGGAATGCCCTCGACCATGCTTCCCACCATTACTGGACACATCAGAGATTGCAGAACAGCTCACCAGGGACCAAGTTCAGCAGAAGTTTCCTCATCTCATGGAGGAACTCAACGCAATGGGGACCATTGCTTCCTAACGGGGGAGGAATGATCCAAGTGGATGTTGGTGGCCACCCACTTATCCCACTTGGACCCCCACAACTGTCTTTTTCAGTTTTCAGTTTTCGTAATTGTAGAAGAATTTACTATTTTTAGCAGTTTTTTCGGGTCCTGAACTTCTGGCACCGTTTTGAGGCCCTAAACGATGTTTTTTAGGAAAATTCGGAGCAACATCGGTCCCAAAGTTATAGTCCTCGGATAGATCTTTCTAACGAGCTATTGTACACGTCAAACGGAGATCAGATGCCAAATTTATGACCCTGGGAAGTTGATGTACCAATTTACCCAAATGGGGCCCACAGTTTGGCGTTTCATTTTCTACGGTTAGGTTTTTGGATGTTTAGGGTTTTCCATTCTTTTTCAACAATAAATAAGCTTTCGAGCCTCATTGTAACACAGTTCAGAGGCATGTAGCGGCCACATCTCTTCTCAGAGATAAGCTACCATCGCCCTAGCTGGTTTATTTCCATTTCTGTTTGTAAGCATATTTCAATATTTTACATTAATGAAATGAAGTATTATTTTTGCTGCATCTCTGTGTCTATGTTTATTTTTGTACTTTATTGCGTTCCTGTATAAATCCATATCAGCCTCTCCATAAGCATCCTGCCGACAAACACATAATTAGTTGCACTGTTTGTTATGACTTGCACCACATTCTTCACACCAATCTCCCAAATAAACCCATCTAACAACTCACATATCGTTGCTACATCTTTGATATGTGTTGATGCATCCACTAATTTAATAAACATGGTACCTTTAGGACAATGTACCAAGAAATTTAGAAGGGTCCTACCCTTCCTATCTGTCCAACCATCAAACATCACTGTGCATCCAAAAACTTCCCATGTTTGTTTCAACCCCACCAATCTAGAGTTGATGCCCTGCTTTTCTACTTGAAGAATTGGCCCTCGCAACTCCTCATATGTAGCACTTTTGTACCCTGGGCCCACAACAACAATAGCATCACACATTGGCTACCAAAATGGATTGGTTTTGGTGATGCTGAGAGGTAAGTCACTCCAGAAAAGACACCTCCCCATAACTCCATCTGCTTCTTGCTTCTTCTTTTTTTTAACAATAGATTTTATGGAAGGTTGTGCTCATGTTGAGAGGTAAGTCGCTCCAGAAAAGACACGTCCCCATAACTCTACCTGCTTCTTGCTTCTTCTTTTTTTTAACAATTGATTTTATGGAAGGTTGTGCTCCATGTCCTGTTTGTGGAACAAAAAATGATGACCTCGTACTAGCAGTAGCAGGTGATGTTGTGGAGCCCCTCCAACTACCCTTAGCCTCAAAATCAGAAGAAGATATCACGAAAGATCTACCTGCGCGTTCAACCTTGTTTCTTTTTGCCTCTTCCTTCTTTCTGTCTTTTTCATCAATTGCTTCAAGAGCTTTTTGTATAAGCTCCGATCTAAAAACTATACAAAGCCCAACATCATGTCCAAGGAGTCTAGCCAAATGGTGTTTCAATCGCGTAACCCCCCCCGTCATCCTGGTCCCACACAATTTTCATGATAGATATGCCCAATTTGTCCCACCATCAGGCTCCCCATACTCCCAAAATGGGTCCAAGGCTTTTAGCATATTTGTAGTGAGTTAATTCAAACCTAGGGCACCAAAAAAAATGGAATTAATGATTACAGTTACTCCTCCCATACACAAAAAATAATAAGTAATAACCACCTCATTTTACAAAATAATTTTTTTGCTACATTATTTGTAATGTGAATTCAATGAAAAATGACAATAAGAGGGTGCATTTGAAAGTTAAAAAAAGAAATGGAGTTTGCTGCCCAAATATGGAGAAAACCTTTGCATTGGCTCATAGGCATGAAAATCATAGCAAATGGTAAACAAAAAAAAACAAAAAAAAAGAAGCAAAATGTTGGTAGGCAAAGAGGCAAGCAAAAATAACCCTAAAGCTATCAAAAAAATCATTAACATAAGGGTTTTTAGGAACATACCTGTTAATGGAACAAATGAAGATTGTCTCACTGTTTTTCAATCTTCGATCAACAAAAAATTCAGTGTTGGTGGTAATAATGGCTCTTCAATCCTCAATTCCTCCTTGACAACAACCACAATGCTCTCCCATTCCTTCTCCAACGCTCAGAAAACAAAAATGAGCAAAAAAAATCCATAATTGCCTTTTCTAGCCGCAGCCCAGCCGGCCCAGCGATATTTCATATCGTTGCACGATATTTTCGCAAGATATTGGCGATATCTCAGAAACATCGCGATATTTTCAAGGAGCGAAAATATCGCGATATTTTATTGGCGATATTTTAGCTCCCCGAAAATATGGCGATATTTCTGAATATCGTCGATATCTCGGCGATATTCTCAACACTGCCATAAACACCATGAAATACACCCCAAAGTCTTTATTATGATTCAAAAGACGTTCCCAGCGGGACAATAGCGTTACATCAGCTTTTCTGCAGAATTTTCTTAGCCAAACATCAGATGGCTTGAGACACAAATGACTCCTAATTTATAGATAAATCCTCCAAGTAGAAAAATAACAGCAAGTTGGCTTTATCCTTGTCAAAATAATCTCGGTCGTCAAAAAATATTTGATCCTCTTTTAATCTCCACCATTGAAAATATTTATTTTTGAGGAATTTTCGAATTTCTCATTTAACCAATTTTTTATTAACTCAAAATTAATTATTTTAAGCTAATTTCCTCAAAAAATTGACTTTGACTTAACCTCCAAGGATCGAATTTTTCTTGAAATTTCCAATATTCCCTTGGTAAGGGACCTCCAAAAATTAATTTATTTGATACCCACGAATTTTTCCACTTGGAAAATTTAATTTCTCTAAGAATTTAATTTTGACTCTAATTAATTATATTTTTTGCTTAGGATTTTAATTTATTTTTACCAGAAAATTTAATTAATTATCACTTGAGGGGATTTATAATTTTTCCACCCTCTAATATTTTAGCCATGGTGTCAAATATGAGGGACCATGCACTAAAATACTTTTTACATAAGAAACCCTCGAAGAGGGAACACCCATTCGATATAGACCCTCAAATAATTTACCCAATTCTGCGACACAATATGATCTAGTAGACTAAGTGATTTGTAATAAAATAATTTAGCCAACTAGCTCAAATTATTCTCAAACCACTTTTACATAAAACTACTAAAACACTAGGACTCAACTAAGACTTTGACGAAGAATGTCACCCTAGCTTTGGAGTGAGGTTAGAGAGAAAAACTCTGTTGACCATCCGTGTTTAGAAACACAGATGAGTCAGTGAGACGAAAAACCTCCTAGATGTTACATTTGTCAAAATAATAGGCTTACCTAGGTTGTACTATCTTCAAAACAATGTTAAAGAGATTAATTCAGAAGGAGAAAACTGGTTTCAAACGCTTCAGCGACCATGAGTTAACAAATATAATCCAAAGTGCACTTGAGAAGTGCAAAAGAGAAAAAAATAGGAAATCGGAATCAAATTGCTTTCCTGTAAATGCTTGGTTTGATGAGAAATGCAAAATGGCAAGGAGAACCTTGAAAAAGGTAGGAAAAGAAAAGATGAATGTAAAGTTATATAAGCAGATACTAAAAAGGAAAAAAGATGAGTTCATGCAAACAAGGAGAGAAGGGTTAATATATTTAAGCAAGAATAATCCAAAGCTTTTCTAGCAGGAACTGCAACCAAAGAAGAAGCAAATTGAAAATAATATTACAGCAAATTGAATATGCAAGGCAACTCTATGAGAAAGAATCTTAGGCGGAGTTTCCCCCAGGATCAACATAGATTCAAAGCTCTTCACATTACAGGAGGTGGAAAATGGAATTAAGAAGCTGAAAACAGGAAAGGCAAAGGACTTGGTTGAACTTCAAGCAGAGTATCTAAAATGGGGAATGAACGCTCTTGCACTGCACATCATGAAAATATTCAACAACATCATTCAGCAAGGATTCCCAAGAAACTGGACAACTAGCCTAGCAATAACCCTTTTTAAAAGTGGAGACATTAATAATCCATCCAACTATAGAACAATTATGATCAATCCTTTGTTTGCAAAGCTTTTCAGCAGCATGGTAGAAGACAAAATTAGCAAGTGGGCAGAAGTAGAAGAAAAGAGGGCAAGAGGACAAGCAGGTTTTAGGCCGAAACATTCTACAATGGATCATGGCATCACGTTGAGACACATTGTTGAAAAGGTTTGGGAGGACAAAGAAGAAGTATTTTGCTGCTTTGTTGACTTCAAAAAAGCATTTGACACAATCCCTAGGGATAAGTTGTGGCGTCAAATGGAAGAACTTGAAATTCCTGTGCATTATAGAGCCGTTGTCCTTATGAAGAAGTCAAAATCAAAATTAGAACCTCAGCAGGTAGTTTAAAAAGCTTGAGAAGTGACATTGGAGTCAAGCAAGGTTGCCCTCTATCCCCCACTCTTTTTGGTCTATATATTGATAAATTGGAAGAGTAGCTAAATCTGCAAGGTGGAGATGGTGTTCGGTTGGTGGAGTTTGTGATAAAGCTTCTTTTAGATGCTGATGATATTGTGTTGATTTCTAAATCAGCCCATGGATTGCAAATGCACTTATATGCCCTTGAGCATTTTTGTAGAGCAATGGGGATGCAAGTCAATACTAGCAAGACCAAAATAATGATTTTTTCTAATAAAAGGAAGCAGAGCCAGCATACTTTCTTCTTTGAAGACAACATTCTTGAAGAAGTAAAGGAGTACAAGTACCTTGGGATTGATTTCAACAAAACTCAATTGGGAGGACTGCAGAAAGAAGAGAATTTTAGGAGGGTGGAAAGCATTATATGCTCTTCAAAATAGATGTAGAGAGGCAGAGTTATGGGATTGGAAAACAATTAAAGTGCTTTTTGGACTCCTAGTTTGTCCAGTGATGATATATGGGTGTGAATTGTGGGCTAGCAGAACTCCCATCTCAAAATGGAAACAAAATGAGAAAATCCAAAAATGCTTGATCATGAGCAAGTTCAAAATAAAAAGTTCAGTACCTTATGAGATAATGTTGAGTGAAACAGGAGCAACTTCCATTGAAGCAATTGCTATGGTGCGGCTCATAAGATACCTAAAAAGAATTGAACAAATGAGAGTAGGTAGATGGCCTAATGTTATCTTCAATGAAGGCATCAGTGAAAGAAATAAAACATGGATGAAACAAAACTACACATGGATGCAAAAATGGAATATCTACCTCAATGCCTGTCCCACAAATAGCAAGGAGCTAAAGGATTTTGTTATGGAGAAGTTTCGTAAAAATGTATGGGGAAAAGAGTTGGGTAGAAAGAAGAAATATTACATTGAGGAATTCAACCCTACGTGTGATTTACAACAAAAAGAGTTCATTGGAGCTAGCATTTCATGGAGGACAAAGGTTCTTATTACTCAATTAAGGACCAACTCACATCAACTTCGATGTGAAACAGGACGATGGAAAAGGCCTAAAGAAGCTTGGGAAGAAAGGGTGTGTACATTTTGCACGTCTGGCGCTGTGGAATCGGAAAAACATTTCATTTTGGAATGTGATGCATTCAAAGACATCAGAGAAAGTTATGAGAACATGTTAGCATCAGTTTCTTGGCATTGTCTTTTTATCGAGGGGATTGTTGGAAGGTTGGGTCAGGTCATCATCAATTTGAATCAGAAAAGAACTGAATTGCAAAGAGCGAAAAACAGGGAACTAATGGTTTCATAGACTATTTTTTGTCTCGTGGACCTTAAAATATCATTTCATTTACATATATGGTCGTACTAGCATCATTTACATTATAAACTTGCAGAATGGGTTTACAAAGACTCAATAAATTGATGATTGATGATCTGACCCATTGAAAAAAAATTGGCATATTTGCTTCCTCGAAACTTTGACAAAATAAGTGCAACAGGTTTCTCAACTAGGGTTTACAAGAACTTAGATGTTAAAATCCTTATGAAGGCTACAAACCCTAGAATCTAAAATGAGATTTCAAAACCCTAATTTTAATTTAGTTTAGACTTTATATGAACAAAAACAATTATACTTAACTCAAGGACTACTTACCTCAGTCCTTCATGATCACAATAAGTTTGTTGCAATGGTTTCTTCATGAATATTCCAAAAATGCCAAGGTCGAGATCTTCTCAAGGGGAATGTTCTACACAAGATGATTAATTGTGACTTGGTACCAAATTTTTCTTTCAATCAGGCATACTTCCTTCACCAATATGAATGCAACATGCTTCTTATTTTTATGTATGATATTCCTTTATTGTAGAATAATTGCCTTGCTTGTTGGACTTTTGTTTATTTCAGATTTTGTCTCTTTCCTGTGGGATTCAGTTACCTTTTTCAGGACTTTGTAACTTCAAATCACTGAGATGACTTGAAGGCCTTTTCATAATACCCAAACCTTCGATCTATCTTTTAGAGTTGACATGCATCACATATTTACATTGTAATGCGAAGATTATCTACAATCTCGGGATTTCGGAATAGTATATTGTAGCATTTTATCATGTTCTTGTTATGCTCAGAACTGCATTATACTTTCTTATATACTAAATTTGTTATAGGTCCTTTTAGTGATTCGGCCACCTTTCCTTTTTCTGTAATATCGGCCTAATTGTTGTAGATACTGCCTATATATATATATATATATATTATATTATCGAGAAAGAGAGGATGGCTCTACATGACCGCTACGGCTTCCATGGAGGCCTCGGGGGCCATAACCCGGGGGATTGACTGCTTCTAAACCCACACTATGCTGACCTGATGCATTCACCCCTCTACCTGGTTTAACCCACCGTCGCGGTTAGTGTTTCGAGTTTTTACCGTGAAGCACTTGGTAACCTACCTCTCGTTTCGCTGCCTCCTCAGCATCTGTTGTTCTGCCGACCGTAACTGTCAGTGCTCGATGGATTTGGAAGACGTTGTGGACTACAGGGCGGACCCCAACCCCGACCAGGTCATCTGGGCTCACCACCGATCTGGGACGGGCTCTGGTCCCTTTCCTGCCAAAAAACGACCACTGACAGTTGCCCAGTCTGTTCCATTCCGCCCGAGCTCCTCTGATAAACACCCTCCGCCCTCCATTCACATTGAAGATTTGCCTAGGTTAGACTGTCCTTCGCTCTCTCCTACGACCCTTAATCTGTTGGGCACATGCCTTCAACCCTCCCCTACTTTCGATGCCCCCCTGGTACACCCTCCTCAGACCTCTTTGCCATCGTGTGCACCCTCGTCCTCTCGCATTACTCTGACCAGACCCTCTCCCCACTCCATCCCTGCTCTCTCCAATGCAACCCTAGCTCTCGGCAATATAAACCCTAACTCCCCTATTCGATCTGGGTGCTTCAGTTCCCCTATCCCTAATCCCAAATCCACCCCGTCCACCCCCCAAACCGTCAACCAGGGTTGCAGGGGTCTGCTCAAGGAACATCCGACGGCCCGCCGCTCAAATAAACCCAAGAAGTGAAGGTGCCTAAAAGCTATGGATAGAGACATTAACCTAACACTTGGCGAGGACATTCCGATGGGAGAAGTTGCAGACACAGCTAAGAAGGTATTGGTCGAACGTGTAAGAGGCAGAAACTACTCAATGGAACGTCTCCGCCTCTAGACCTCGGAGATTTGGGGTTCCCTCCTCAACGAACTTCCCATCATCAGAGTTTTGGCTCATGGCTGGTTTGCCCTGCAGTTTCACAGCGAAGAGTACACGGATTGGATCCTCTCATGTTTCTGGCACATTGAGCTTGCTCCAGTACTGCTAAAGAGATGGGATCCCTTATTTGACCCAAAGCGTGAATAGATAGGAGCAGGGCTGATCTGGGTTCGTTTGCCTGGCCTCCCAATGCAATTTTGGACCCCTCCGGTATTCAAGCGAATAGGAGATGCTCTGGGGACATATCTAGAACACGACCAATCTTTCGAAAAATCTGGAATTATGACAATGGTGAGAATCCTTGTTCATCTTGATACCAGGGAGGGACTGGAGGAGAAAATAACCCTTCACTGGAGGCACTTCTCACATTGCCAAAATCTGGACTACGAAGGAGTGCCCTTCTGCTACCGAAGATGCCACAAGGTAGGGCATCTGTACAAGGATTGTCCTTTACTCTCTACTTCTGCACAAGAGACTGCAAGGGGTGTGAAACACCGTCTGTCTGAAGATCTGAATGTGGTCGAGCAGCCCTCAAGACAGGATCACCCTAAGGATGCGGATGGAGTCTCGGCACAGCAAACTAGTACTCCAAGGATTCCATCTACATCCCCTCCATTGACTCGATCCCGGTCTACGGTGGAAGCTCCTCCTACATCAGGTAATAATCTTATTTCTTGTTCCTCTGCTCATCTTTATAATCATGTTCATTCATTATTGCACTCTCCTGCAATTCATACAGAATCTCTTCTGAGCCCACATTCCCCCATTAATTATGGATTTGAGCCTCCTCCCCCCATTTTCTCAACCACCCCTCTGTCCCTTCCTGCATTTACCCCCCTACTCCATCCATCTTCTCCCCCCTCTGCATCGGGTTCCCATTCATATAACCTTCGATCTCGACCACTACACAGCATCCCCCTGCTTGGCCTCGGTATACCCCCCCAATCTGCAGAGTCTAAACCTATCAGAGGTAGACCTTCCAAGCTTGCAAAATCCATCAAATCTATGGTGGCTGATGTGGCTCAGAGTCATCAGACCACCATCGAAAGGGCACTTAGAGCAACCGAGCCCCTTGAAACTGTTCCCCTATGATTTGGCTTTCGTTCAACTGCAGGGGATTAGCCAACCTTAAGAAAAAACTGGCTCTTAAGCGTCTCCTGAACCGTTCCCCCTGTGACGTTTTACTCCTTCAAGAAACCCTTGGACCCTCCGAACTGATTATCAAAACCCTACATTCCCTCCTTCCTGGTTGGCATTTCCAAGGCCTGGATGCAGTGGGCAGATCTGGGGGTCTTGCCATGGGTATAAACCCTAAAATCATCAAAGTGATATCTTCTTGGGGTGGCTTAGGTTTCTTGGGTATGGATATTCTTGTTGTTGATTTAGGCAAACACATCCGAATCATGAATATCTACGCCCCCAACCAGAATAGACTTGCATTCTGGCACTCCTTTCTGGTCAACTCAATGATCAATAGCTCCACCATCATCGGAGGAGACCTAAATTTTTCCATTGGAAATGAGGAATCCTGGGGTCATCACTCACAGATTGACCCTCTCTCAGACCAACTGAGCTCCCTCCTGTATCTCCATGGGCTTATTGATGTACCCATGAACAAGAAAATGCCCACATGGAACAACAGACGTACTGGTAAAGCTGCCCTTGGAAGAAGGTTGGACAGATTTCTTATTCATGAAGAGCTCCTCTGAACCCTAACCCTTTACAAAGAATGGGTTGGCTCGGGAGGCAGATCAGACCATTCCCCCATCTACTTGGAAGTGACCGGTCCCTCCAGGAAACCTCGGGCCCCTTTCAAATTTAATTCATCATACTTAAAAGACTCGGACTATGTCAAATTAGTCTCGGATTACTGGCGAGCACAGCCTCTCCTCAGAGATCAGAAAAAGGTAGCTGATTTCTGTAGGCACCTGAATCAGCTCAAGGGACTAGCCATTGACTGGTCCAAGAGGAAAAAAGAGAGGGATGAACAGTCTCTGGTGGACATTGAAGATCAGCTGGCCTCCTTAACTGATGAAAATGGGCTTGGCTACTTATCCAATGAAACAAAGCTCTGCTGGTGGAATTGGAATCCCAGAAATCCAAGATCCTTTTGGAAAGGGAAGAGTTATGGAGGCTCAGAAGCAGAGCAATTTGGCTGCAAGCAGGGGATGGCAATACCAAATTTTTTCACAATTATGCAAATGGAAGGAAAGCCAATAACACCATTTGGCAGATGCCCATGGCACAAGAGGGATTGGCCACCACTCACACTCAGCTAGCCCGGCGTGGAACTGCCCATTTCAAAAGTCTATTTAAAGCCCCCACAGACCCCTCTCTGCCTGAAATCATCAATCTGGCTGGTCACTTCCCTAGCTACTTGGATCTGGATGGCATCGACGATCTCATCAAACCTATTTCCATGGGGGAAGTTGAAAGCACTCTAAAATGGTTCAAGAGAGACAAAAGCCCAGGCCCGGATGGCTGGCCTGTGGAAATTTATCTTGCCTTCCTGGACATTGTTGGTCCAGACCTACTTGCAATAATTGAAGAAAGTCGAACCCTTGGTCGTATATATGCCCCCCTTAACTCCACCTACATTGCCCTCATTCCAAAAACCGACTCCCCCTCCTTCCATGACTTCTGTCCTACTTCACTTTGCAATTGCCTTTACAAAATCATAGCCAAGATCATAGCCAACCGCATCAAGCCTATTCTATCTAACCATATCTCTCAAGAACAATTTGCTTTCCTTCGCAACGGACATATCCATGAAGCCATCGGCTCAGCCCAGGAAGCTCTCCACTCTATCAAATTGAAAAAGCTCAAAGGGATGGCTCTCAAAATACACTTATCAAAAGCCTTTGATAAAGTAAGCTGGTTGTACCTTAGAATGATTCTCACTCATCTGGGCTTCCCTCTGGAGTTCATCAGTTGGATCATGGGCTGTATTACATCTGTATCTTTTGCAATTCTCATCAATGGGTCAGCCTCCCATCCCTTTCAGGCGGAAAGGGGAATAAGACAAGGTTGTCCACTATCCCCTCTACTATTTCTCCTTGTCATGGAAGGCCTGAGCAAATTGATAGATTCAGAGAAGCGAATTGGGAGACTCAGGGGATTGAAGATCACTGATCATTTTACATTGACCCATCTTCTCTTCGTGGACGACATTCTCATTTTCCTTAGTGGGAGTGTATAGGATATCATTACACTAAAAAAGTCATTAAAGCTTTTCAGTATTGCTACAGGGATGGAAATCAACAGGGAAAAGTCCACTATATCCTTCTCAGAATGCTCCCAATAGGAAATACAACTCTCACTACAAAATTTTCCCTTTCAGGTGTTAGATCTTCAGGCCGGACTGAAGTACCTAGGTTTTAGACTCAAAGCAGATGGATACAAACTAGCTGATTGGATCTGGCTTATTACAAAGGTGGAGAAAAGAATAAATATCTGATGTCATCGCTTCCTATCTAGGGCGGGAAGATTGATATTTATCAAAGCAGTATTAGAAGCTACCCCTGTTTTTTGGATGTCGTTGGCATGGATCCCCATGGGGATTCTTAGCAAAATACAAAAACTTTGCAGTCATTTCCTGTGGAAGGGTCGGAAGGATGGGAAGCCTTTTGCCTAAATTAAATGGAGCAAAATTGCAATCCCCGGAAAATGGGGAGGATGGGGATTAAAACAGCTTCAGGCTTTTGCACAAGCACTGGCTGCTAAACAGGGATGGTTAGCCTAAAACACAAGAGTCTCTAGTCGGAGGTGATTTCCCACAAATATATCTGGCCCAACTCCATTATTGATTGGATAAGGTGTCCCTCTTGGAGCAGAAAAGGTATCTCGGTCATTTGGAAGGCCATACTAAACACCCTACCCATCATCAAAAGAGGTCTCATCTAGAAAATCAGAAATTGTGCATCAATGCGCATTGGGATTGACCCCTGGACAGGCAGTGGGAATGTATATCAACTACCACCAGAGTTGATCACATTCCTCAACAATATAGGCATCCTGTACATTTCGCAACTTGGCAACCACCGAAACACCTCCTTTCTGTCACAAGCTTGGCACTCTTGGGTGGAGAGGAATATCCCGATTCAATGGGAAAGACTGTGGAAAAATTATATACAAGCCCTAATAGAATCCCACGTTCAACTAAATGAAGATGAGGATGAACTTATTTGGGGTTATTCCAAAAAGTGTCATTACTCTTCCAAGCAAGGATATGACATCATTCAAGCAGAGGCAAAACCGAACAGACACAAGAGCTGGTGGACTCACCTTTGGAAGTTGAAAGCTCCCCAGAGCACTAGATTATTGATGTGGAATATCCTTGAGGATAAAACACCTACAGGAACCAATCTAAGGAAAAGGGCTTATACAAGACCTTCATGGTGTGTACTCTACCATCAGGAGGAGGAAGCGAATCAACACTTATTCCTCACTTGTCCTATATCAAAGATGCTATGGACGCAAGTACTGCTTTCTCTCAACATTAACCAAAACTGGCATGGTGAAGATATCCCTAATGCTTGGGACAACTGGTGGGGTGAACCAAATGATCCAAAGATAAGAAACCTGCCGCTCCTGGTCTCTTGGCACATTTGGCTGGGACGCAACTATATCATTTTCCGAGACAGGCTTATAAACTGGGCCCTAATTCCACCTAAAATTTGCTCGGGATATGAGGAACTCCCAGCTGAAGAGCTCATCAGCAAGCCCAGGATCATTAACCAGGAACAGATTGATAAAACTCGGCCCTGTGCCTATTTTGATGGTGCTGCACAAGCCCAGGGCTGCGAGGGTGGCATAATTTTCCATCTATCAAACACACATTTCTTTCAGATTTGCATGGGCTTGGGCGAGGGCACAAACAATTTCGCAGAATTGATCTCCCTTCGACATTTGATTTATTTTGCCATCCTCAAACATTGCAGACATATCCAAATATATGGGGACTCCAAAAATGTCATAAATTGGTTTAACAATATAGCTACATGCCATGCATTTTCCCTAAGAACTATTATGGATGAAATTGTTTTTTTTAAAACACATTTTGATCATATTTCATGCTCTCACATCTACAGGGAGCATAATGAAAATGTGGACAAGCTTTCGAAAGAGGCAACGCATCGCCCTCGAGGAGAATGGCTGATCACTGAACATACACCGGAAAGAATCTATCAGTACTTTCACAGGGCATACATAGACCAGGAACTTCGGCGGGCAGACAACCCCTAAGATTTACAGCACTTTTTGTCTATTCAACACAGTTATGTAAATATTGTATTTAGCACTTTTGAGCTTCTAAATAGTTATCACCGTCTGGTGACATTTTGGTTTGTAACAGCACACCCTATTGAGTCTACTTAGTATCTATTTTTGGAACTACTATCAGCTGACTAAGGTCACAGTATTGCATATGCTTACGGGCATCTACAGCATGTAATTTCAACAATTAATGAAATTACGATATTTTCTCCCCGGGAAAAAATATATATATATATCAATGTCAATGTATTGTTGTCACCCATGCAAGGTAAGGTCACAATCAAGGTTACTTGGGAGCGGGGAGCACGAGCGGAAGCGGGAGTGGGGAGAGACATTTTCAAAATCTCTCAGTTTGGGAGCGAATTTTTATATAACATATATTTTTATATTTTTTGATGGATATATGTCAACAAAAGCATATAGAATGATGAATTAGATATAAAAAGCATAAAAATGCGGATTGGACCATATAACATCAATCATCTAGAAGTTATAATCTTCATCAACCACTTCCACAAGTTAGTAACATACAACATATCGAGTCTCGTGATTCATCAATCTTAAAGTTTAAAGCTTTCAAAATTCAGTATATAACATTTCTCGTCATTGATCACAAAATTTGTAACTTGTACTTGTAACCATTACCATTACCAAGTAACCAAATGATAACAAAGAATATCTAACATGAAATGAAATGCTTCAACTTTCAACTTTCACGAAGCATCATATCCATAATTCATTACCAATGAGTTATAAATGCCAACTTAAAACTTCAAACTTAAGTTGTCATATATTGTTTACAAAAAATATCATAATAAATATGGAGTCAATAGTTATAAAAAGTACTGGAAAGTAGAAAAGACAAGTAAATCTATTATCCATTGCTTGACCCTCTTGCCAAGAGAAATTTCTAATTTCTTGTCTTGTGCTTTATCGGGAGTCTCCTCCTGTATAGTCAGACAACCTTGGTGCTCCTAATTAAATACAAGTTCCTACCCTAGTACTCTAGGTGCTCTTGATTATTGGGAGTCTCCCCTGCATAGAGGGCTTGGTGCTCTTGATTGAATACAAGTTCCATACCCTAGTACATGACAAAATCCAATGGAAACATTGCAATTCCCCCAATCCCGAAATCCTAAAAAAATGATAAGTCTGCTAGATTTTGAGTGAGATCTAAAACTCTAATTTCTCCATATGAAATCCAATGACGTCAAAACCACTCTCAAGCATCCTCAGTGATTTCATGGTAATGTTAAAAATTTAAGTAAAATGATGAAAATGAAAGATAAAGGAGAATGTCACTTTTACTTTAAGAATTTAACATTACCATGAACTGCATATCAACACTAGGGCCAAATTCTTGTTTCCAATCTTCAATAGCTCCCTCTATCACTCTTGAATTGGCAGGGAGCGAAATTTTTTTTACGGAGCGCGTTCCTAGGGTCCTCCTGCAACCCTGGTCACAATCATGTTTACTGTCAAATCTTTACTTCACATTATTGTTTAGTACTTTAGTCATGTACCTCACATCTCTTAAGTATCTTTATCTAGGTTATGTATCTTGCATGTCATAACTTTTACTATCATCCTTCACTGTGTTCCATACTATTGAAGTTGCCCATAATTCTTCATAGAAGATCTATCAAATTGATTTAGAGATATGCCAACTCCAAGTAGATGATGAGAGCTAGAGATCTTCAAGTTGCCTTTTCCCTTCTACCTCACCTTAGCTCTGAAACCATGTTAGAAAATCAAAAGGTAGAAAAATTTTCTTATCTTGATAATTACTTGTGATTTCTTTGTATTTCTTATTATCTTCTTTAATGTCTTCTTTTATCTTCTTATCATAAAGTAACTATCAAAACCATAAACATAAAGATCAAGGACACAAGATGTAGGCTCTCAGCGAGGGCAAAACCCCTCTCTAGGGGAAAACCCAAAAGATTCTCTTCTCTTCATTCACAAACCAAATCAAATGAGACAACCAAGACAAAGATTTTCCTCCATCCACCAAGCCAACCCTTAAGAATTTTTCTTCAAAACAAGACAAAATCTACGAAAAGGAGTCAACTCAAGTCAACCCTCAAACTGATCAAATAGGGCTTCAACCCTCTGCAATTCGGCCTGCAATCACAGTCCTGCACCTTCGGCCCCATAGTCCTTCAATCCTCTCACACGTGTGATAGAAAATTATAAGTTTCAAACCTTTTCCTTCTTCGCTAGGTTTCTAGTCTTCTTCGCTAGCCTTTTCTTCACTTCTTGCTACGAAATAGGTTCTTCATTATGTAATTCGCACTTCCTTTTTCCTTATGGAGTTGTAGATCGAAGTCATCTTAGTTGGATACCCAAATAGGTCGTGTTGTCGCACTGATTGTCACGACAACGCTCAGACTGGGGGCTGTCACTCTGATCCCCGATCTCTCCGTTTAAGCCTGTCTCCCACGGCTAAGGGGGGTAGACCCTGAAAGGAAAAGGACGACCAACTGCGAACCAGTTGGTTTGGGAGACACGAAAGAGAAAAGCACTAAGTAGATTTGTTTAATTTAACGGACCAGTGCCTTATGGGTTTGACGTTTAAATGATTACTCACTGTATGATGCAGAAATGTAAACCCCACAGAGTAATCATAACAATGCAAGATATCCAAGTAAACTCACGATGTTTTTAACAATGATCTGGCAATTTAAGAAATAAACTTCGAGAGATACAACCATGTAAATTTGCACATTAACCAGATATTATATTCAAGCATGCCAGATAAACATTAATCCCAAAATTTCAGCCTCAGCAAGAAAAATAGAACGCGATAAAAATTCCAGGCTAAGACTTCAACTGGCCCGTGTAAAATGCTAGGGTTGTTTGATTGTTTTTTGCTGTGTGCAGGTTCCACGTGCAGGTATGAGGCCCTGAAGATGGACAGCAGCAGAGTTTGGACAGCGGCAGTATTTTCGTTTTGCAGATTTTTTGTTATATGCAGGTGCGTGGAGAATACGGACAGCGTGAAGGGTGAGACAGCGTTGAATGTTGTGTGATTAGCCACGTTTCTTCTTCCTTTTTTATATGTTTTGCAGGTGTGAAGAGGGGCTAAAGGGAGCAGCAATCACTTCGGAAAACTTCAGAAAAACCTGCAACCTGAAATGAAAGATCACCCAGAAAAGATATCTGCATAAAACAAACCTAAAAACCCTAAACCCAGCAAAAATTATTTACAATTTTGTGACTCTGCAATAGTCAGATTTTTCAGTGACATCCAATATATTTCCAGAAAAGTTTCAGATTGCTAATGAAATGCGTTAGAAGTCTCTCATGCAAATAATAAAATAAACTAAATGATTGACCCAGGATCAAAACTAGCTGGGCTCTGCAATAAAATGCTTGCGGGAGTTGGCTGGTTCAACCTAGAACTTCCCCTAATGCCCACTGATCTTCAAGGGTTTCCTGCACAGCTCATGTCAACCGTCAAATAAGAGAGAAAAAGCAATGCTAGATCTCAAACACCTTGGAGATACCTGCCATTACATCAGAAACCCTAATACTACTCAAACCCTAGCATGTGAACAAGATACCTATGCTCAACAATACTCTTCATTAAGCTGTCATTAATGGCTGAAAATTAAAATATGCAGAAATAAAATGGCTCACAGCACTTTAAAAGAGTAACACCAGCAAGCTTTTGACCCCAAAGTCTTCTTTATTAGCACCAGAAAATATTTACAAGAGAGAGCTTCTTCAACCAAAACTTAGATCCAATATCCCATGATTTCAAATGACCCCTAGCACCCTATTTAAAAGAGAAAATCCCAACGGCTAGTTTGAGTGA
>APFE030313841.1:26442-84411 GCA_000404065.3 Pinus taeda | reverse complement strand
AGACCAGGATTGGACAGAGTGTTGGATATTCGTGGCTTTGTTGATGCAGACTGGGCTGGAGATCTGGATCAAAGAATATCTACAAGTCGGTATGTGTTTTAACCTATTTGGAGGTGTAGTCAGTTGGATGAGTAAGAAACAATTTGTAGTGGCACTATCAACTACAGAGGCAGAATACATGGCAACCACTCATGCAAGCAAGGAAGCAGTTTGGTTGCAGAGATTGTGTTCAAGTATGGGGTTAGTACAGGGAGCTATAAGGATAGACTGTAACAGCCAAAGTGCAATTTTCTTGGCAAAGAACCTTGCTTATCATTCAAAGACAAAGCACATTGATGTTCAGTATCACTTTGTGAGGGATATGATAGAAGACAAAAAGGTGTTGCTGGTAAAGGTGGACACTTTGAAGAATATGCAAGATGCATTGACAAAATCTGTGAGCTATGAGAAGTTCTCTTGGTGTAGAGAAACAATGGCCATTTCAGCGCTAGAAAAATGACTAAGCTCTCCTGTGGCCCCCTGTGGAAAGAAAACAACAAGTGGGAGATTGTTGGGTTGTGTTATATTCTTTCCACATAGTTAACAGGGGGTTTGAGGGCTACCCGTAACCCCACTTTATGGGGTCTGGGGCATTGCCCCGGAAAATTTTGGTTTTGGACCCTATGTTAGGTTGGGCGGACCCACCTATGGTTTTGTGCATGATTTTCGCACATGTTTTTTGGACACGATGGTTTTCGTTCCATGGTTTTGGACGCGATGGTTTTCGGTCCATGGTATTGGATGCTTCGGCATGTATAAATATGTATTGTAACATTGAAAGGAACATAATGAAAAATCAAGCTAGTGGTCCTGGTTTTGGGATCCAGTGGGAAATCTTTGTGTATACGTGTTTTATGTGTTATGCTCTCGCATTTTTATTTTTCCTGTGATTTAGAATTCGTATGCAGGTAATTTCTGTACGGGGTTAAAACCTACAGTACCCTAGTCTTTAAAATCATTGAGGGTTTTAGTACCATGTGTCATGTCATCCATCTAACCCTCTATCGAGTCCTTTCTTGCACTCAACATCACTTTTCTTTCTTCATCCTGCCAAAGAAGATTGACAAGGATGTGTCATCTTCCTTCTCCACATAGTCACCATCAACCACTATATGATCCGCTACCTCAGTAAGAACCAAAAGATTATCTTTACTTGGTGAAGCAGGTAGCGATTCATCCAACAATATCGTAGAGGTCGACTGAACATGACCTGCCTTCGAAGAGGCATTCCTTCTCCTGGACGACCTCCTGGTCTCAGTAGGACGTGTAGCCATCGTTTCTGATTTCTCATTCTTGCCTGCATTCCTCTTCATAGCCGACTTCCCTAGACTCTTCTCCTAAGCCGGATTTTTTTCACTCTTCTTCTAAGTCAGCTTTTCTTCACTCTTCTTCTGAGTCAACTTCTCTGCACTCCGCCCCTGAAACTCTTTCAAGAATTCCTCCCAAGCCACATTTCTAGCTTCCAACTCTTTATTAATTAAGATTGTGATCATCCCATGGTGATATAATTTATACGCGGCCTGATTGGACTTTCCTTTCTGAACCCCTTTCGCCATCTTTTCTAAACTTCTGAGAAAATAATACGGGAAATTGATGAGCTTACTGGACTCAAAGTGAAAGAGTAGGCGTATGCGATAGAGGAAAGTTAGTGAGTAGCAGCCCTCACAAGTAAGGAACTTCTACAACACATACAGGAGATCCTTCCACTTTTCAATCATAGCGTTCTGTTGGAGGTCGTTCTTCCAGTCCACCTTCTGCTTCGGGTTGGCCACGAACCAGCGCCACAATTTCTTTTCTAACTTCTCCTTCTTTAACCATTGCTCCCCTACTGCTGGTAAGTCTGTACCCTGAGATATGAATTATTTTGTGACTACAAATTCTAATGAACCAACCTTGGCTCGGCTTCCATCAAAGGTCAGGGCGAATGCTATTGCCATAGATGAGTCAAATCCATCAAATTTCTATAGAAATGAGAGAAGCTTGGAATCCTACAATATTACAAGACTATTCCTGTACTCAGTTGTCTGTTCCATCTCTTGTATGTATCGTGGCTCAATCCTTATAGGCGCCATGTCTGTTCGAACTCACCCAATCTTTGTCTCAAGTATTAAAAAGATACTACAACAAAAAGAACTCAAATGATGATCGAGCTATACACCCGTTGTTATATTAACCATTTCCTGAAAGGTCATGCTTCATCATTAAAATTACACGAATGTGAATGAATTGGTTCAAGTACAGGAAAGAGATGATGATTAGAAGAGGCGAGAGTTTAGATAATAATTCCACATAATGATCATACAAGGTTAGACATGGAGTAAGGCCATTATTATCAAGTGATGATTTTTTCAAGGGAAGGTAAGTATTGAATTTCGAGAGAATCGTACCATCTCACATTTACTCCATGATCTCACATAAGGTGTACTTAATACTCATTAAAAAGATAAGATTTCATGTTGGGTCCTTATAATACTAGTGATTACCCCATTACTATTTCAGTTGTACCCCTTATTAATATTTTTGTGCCCCTATTGTCCCCATATTTTTATTACTGGGCCCCATAGAATCCCTCTATTGTTATTTTTGTGGCTTTATATTATTATTGTTAGGTCAGCTGGGTTATATTGTGACTCCTTAGACTCCTATATATAGAAATGAGATTTTGTCATTTGAATCATCCAGGAATTGTTCATTTATGTAATGTAAAGGAGGTTTCCCCCTCGAAGAGGCTGGATTCTAAGGCGTTGATCTATCTTTTCTATCTTTTCTTGAGCTGGTTTCATAACATCGTTTCTTAGACCCACAATTTCACATTCTAGTTTTTCATTGTGTTTTTCTCTTTCAGCAAGTTGGAATGTCAAAGTATCTATAATCATATTCTTTTCTTCTAAACAGGTTTTGAGTTTAGAGATTTCTTCATAAAGGTCATCTTCATCTAAAGCATCCATGAAATCATCATCTTCAAAATCCATCAAAAGTCTATAGCCATTACTATTTTCATCTTCATCACTAATTGATAAGCCATCGCTATCTTCATGCATATAGTAGCTCTTCTTACTTACACTTTGTTTTCTATTCCATTTTTCGGATTCCTTGCCTTTATCAAACTTATCTTTATGAGGACATTTGGCAGCATAATGACTGACTCTTCCACAAGCAAAACATTTGAGATGTAGTTTACCTCTGAATCTTTCGGAATCCCGTTGAAGGTTCTTGGCAAAGTTTGCTTCTTCTTCTCCTTTTGAAATATGTCCTAGTTCATTGAGTTCTTCTTTTTCTAAAGCTTTAAATGTGGCTTCTCTCATATCTGATGGACCTCCTTTTCTCATCTCGAAAGCAGTTAAGATTCTGTGTAGCTGTGTCATCGTAATAGTTTGAAAATCCTGCTTTTCTTCTATGGAAGGTACTTTTAATTCAAACCTAGCAGACAAGGATCTTAAAGCATTTTCAACTAAAGTAACCTCTTTTATCTCTTCACCCAAATTCTTCATGCAATTAATAATCTCATCTATACGTAAGAAGTAACTAGCTATACTTTCATCATTGTGCATTTTGAGAGTTTCATATTGAATTATGAGAGTTTGTAGTTTTACACGTTTTACCTGAGAGTCTCCTTCATAGCTTAGAATGATTTTGTCCCATATTTCTTTGGCAGATTTGAGTTTCATAACTTTGACAAATTCTGATTTTGACAAACTTCCCAATAATGCATTGACAGCCTTGGCATTGGTTTCATATTGCTTTTTACTTGCCGCATCTGTAGGAATTGCTGATGGAAATGTATATCCTCCTTCCATGATTTCCCAGACATCTCTTCCAAGAGATTGAAGATAGGTTGTGGTTCTTACCTTCCAATAAACGAAGTTGCCCATCAAAGATTGGTGGTCTGGTGGTTCCCTCTCTTTCTTGATTACTCATGATGATGCATCTTCCTTCAAGCGATCAAACTTCTTCTGAAGGACCTTCTCTAATACCAATTGTTGGAAATAATACTGAGAGGGGGGGTGAATTAGTATTAGCAAGTCAACAATTTTTCATTTCCATAGTCAGATTCATATACGCTACTTCAGTTAATAGAAATCGTGTGTATACGCAACTGTGTTTAAGGAAACTAGCGTATATCCTACAAACTTATGATTAAGTTAATTCATCATTTGTTGATCTTTAATTAGTGCACCAGAACCAAATAAACAGTAACAAGGTGCAATAAGAATAGACAAGCACACACATGAACACAAGATATAAGATGGAAACCCAATGTGGGTGAAAACCACCTGCTGCAATCATCTATATCTTCTTTTTAATAATAGGAAACTTCTTTTTACAATTTTTGTACTAGTGCAGACTTATACCAATGCGCAAACTTCTACTTGAAGAAGGTTAAAACCTTCTCTCATTCTCTAGCTTCTCCTGGAAGGGAGCTACAACCCCCTAGCTCTTGTACTAGCTGATATTTACTAGTACGTAGGTGCTGGCCTGTAGAAGGCTACAACCTTCTCTTTTCTTCCAGGGACCATGTTTCATGAATTTTCAAAATAGATCCATCAATAACATCATTCAATCATCAAATATATCTGCATCAACCGATTTCCTTTGCATCAACCACAAATAAATCAATCAATTACTTTGACAACCCTTCAATCTGATCTTTCAGAATGATGTAACCAGAATCCAAGCCAGAACCCAAAACACTGCAACAACAAATAGTAGTAGCTAAAACATATTTTATAAGGTATACGCTATTTTTTTGCGTCGAACCTGCATGCATACGCTCTTTTCTCAAGGCAAACCTGCGTATAGATCTGCAAATCAAATTTAAGATGTATATGCTGTTTTGATATGCAAAACCAGCGTGTATACATGCCTTTTCTAAAGTGAACCTGCGTACATATATGTAAATGATGATTTAAACATTACAATAATTCCAAACTTCAGTTATACCCAGATCATCATATTTACAGACTACAACATGCACTAGTTATTCAGACAAATGATCAAACCATATAAAGATACTTCACTCCAAGCCTTAAGATCTTGACCCATTATTAGATCTTATCCTTCATCAACTGCTAAGGTTCATCCCTGGTTCAGATCTAGCTATGCAGCATAACCCAATAACCTGCACACTAGATCTTTCTCTTCATCAGATATTCAATTCTTGAGTACGTTGGCCTAATGATCTTCTCCTCCTTTTATAGTCTTAGCCCTTGGTCAATACCATGGACCAAAACCACATAGGACCAATACCTTGGACCCAATACATGGGGTTAATACTTCAAACCAGATACCTTGGACCAATACCACGGATCAAAATACCATGGACCAAATACCTTGGACCAAAACTTAGTTTTCCAAGATATACGTGCCTTGCATTCTGTGAAAGTGCGTGTGTACTTATACGCGACTTGTATATAGTTAACCCGCGTGTATACGCGGCTTGGCCAATGGTGAACCTGCGTATACATTTCTTTCTTCATCCTGATATGAACTTTGTACTGTTAACCTGCTGAACTGTGATCTGTCATCCAAGTGAGTTTCCATCAAGGACAACACTTGTGTCATAATGCCAACAAGGTGATGTTCTATTCTTTTCCCTTGGAAGAATATACATCTTAAAATCTTTAAGAGGTACAAATATTTGTATGCAATCTTTGTAGTCAGGATGTTGGCCTTTATGATCCACAAAAGAAAGGCCAATTTATTCATTGGTTAGGGCAAAATGTTTCCTTTGTTCTTCTGGTTGTTTATGGCAAAAAATACAATCTGCAAAAGTAGTAGTATTATGGTTTTGCACATGTTTTTGATAAGGACAAACCAGAATCTTCATACTATATGAACAATTCATGGAGGACTCTGGTTGTTTAGGAAATGATATATTTGGATGGAGTCTTACTAAAGGAATGAACTTGCTTCCATCTTTATATTTGCCTTTACCAAATCTAAGTTTGCTAGATCCATGAGGGGCAATGACTTTTTCCAACTGATTTGAGGTAGAGGCTAACTGAGGATACTTTTGAGAAATAGGTGTATACTGACTATCCCATTCATTAGGCAAATATACCTCTGTGAAACCTAATTGGAGAGGGGTAGTATTTCCTGGTCCAACAAAAACACCTTCTTTTAAAGCTCTTTTTGTCAATTTTGGATTTATGGCAGGCATAGATGTAGTTACGAATCACAAATAGATTGAAGTATGTAATTGAGAAATATGAGTGCCTGGGGTCACATCAAAACCATTGAATTGAATATATTCTTGGAGAAACTTGGAGATGGTTGATCTAATAAGCAGGATAACAAACAAGGGGAATTCCATCTAGAAGGAACCTGTTATTAGAGAGGGGTTTAACAATTCAGAGGGAAGTCATTCCCATACTACCTTGTAGATTCATTCACGCCTATACATCAGAGCACATATACCTAACATGCCTCAGTTCATACATGAGATGAAAAAATACCAGACAGAGCAGACGAGTTAGGGGATTCCTTATGCATATTATTTGGAAAAGTATAGATCATTGGGACATGGGTTCTAGGCTATTATGATTTTCACTGACTTTTTCCACCTCCAATTAAAATCAAGTCTAACGAAGCTCAGAGAGTTTTGAAGCAAAATAAAGAGCTACAAAAAACAATGGGAAAGGTGACCATTCCTTGTTTTTATGGGTCATCAAAGTTCTCCACCATATCATTGGTCCAAAAGCTAGACACCTACCTTCATCTACATCAGATGAATGAGGTCGAGGCCATTAAGTTGGCAACATTACATCTGGACAAGAATTCCCATGAGTGGTGATATCATGGGTTAGTAACCATAGGTCATTCCATCATCACCTCATACACTAAGTTCACTCAGAGGATCATAGAGTGTTTTGACTAGAAGGATCCGAACATTCATTTCATAAAACTAACACATATTAGACATATTGGTAGCACAAAGGCATACATATTAGAGTTTTTAAGATTTGTAGTTACATAGACATATCAGAGTCTTGGTTGGTGATGTTATTTGTTAACGGGCTATCTAAGCCTCTATGTGGTTAGGTTAAGTGGTATCAACCAACCCCTCTACAAGATGCAATGAACAAATATAGGGACATGCAACATGTGGTTCCTAAGAGAAGAGTCACTCCTAAACCTTCCTTTCCCCATAAGATCAAAGAAGTTAAAACTCTTCAGAAAGAGTGGACCAGGAAAACGAAGATGGATGAGGAAACCTAGAAGGAGTTGAGAAAGAAGAAGCTCTATTTTAGCTATCAGGAGCCTTGGGAACAAGCGCGTAGGTATGTGAGAAAGGACAAGGTGGGCAAGGCTCATTTTATTGAGGTGTATTTAGAGAGTGTAGAAATTATTTGTAGATTCAAACGGCTTATGTAATTTTCTAAAATAAAAGACTTGAATCTACTCTACTCATTAGTAGAAACAATTAAACGATAATGAAATCATGAAGCATACAAGAGAGAGAATTCAATCAAAAAATTACACAATGATTTCCTTGGGAAAGCCACAACTAAAAACCCTTGCTATTTTATATTGCATTAGTAAAAAAATATGAGAAGATTACAATGCTTTGCTCAAGCCTGAGCAACCTCTACACTATCTCTATTTGTTTCATAGCTTCCTAGACAAGCCTAGGCCAATAATTAATCAAATTTTGGCTTTCCCGAGTCCCTTTTTCCTTGTGTCGTTTCCTTGGGAATTAGCCCCCTATTAATTAGGGAAATTCCTCAATATGAATTGCACAAGCCTCATAGGACTTCCTTTGACCTCATGCACCACCTGTACAATTCAGATGATTATACAATTGATAGTACACTGCCCTTAAACTCCAATCTCAACTGGGTAACTTTAAGATCTGTCATGCATGAGTTATTTATGAGTGAATCATCAGTTAACTGGTTGAACAAATGGAGCAACACCCCACTGTCTGACCTCCTACTAGTTCCTCCATCAGTTGGAACTAGTTTAATTGACTTTAAGTCGGTTAAACTGAATTAATTAATTACAACTCAAATAAACTCAACCAAGGCTCTTACAAAGTAGGAGACACTCTACATGACTCAAGTTATACCCTCAAATCGAATCAACTAAGCCAACTAAGTCAAATTAGCTTAGTTAAATTGTACAAGTTGTCTTGGGATGTGGAATTACAATTTTATTCCTAATTTAATTCAAGGACAAAATTAAATTAGGATTTTCTTGTTGCATTTTCAACATTCCCTCTCAACAAGAAATGGATTATTAGATACCCCAATCCTGCCTCTATGGAACTCAAATTTTCCTCTTGAAAATGCCTTAGTCAAGATGTATGCATGTTGTTCCTTTGTAGGAACTTACTCCAACAACATGATTCTCCTCTGCACACAATATCATAGATGGTGATATTAGATGTCAATATGCTTGGATCGATCATGAAAAACTGGATTCTCAGAGAGTTTGATACAACTTTTCTTGTCATAGTAAACCATTGTAGGATCCATCTACTGACCAAATAACCTAACAATGATATTCCTCATCCACATAGCCTCATAGGTTGCTTGACTAGCAGCCATGTACTCTACTTCTTCCGAACTAAGTGCAACTCATCTCTACTTCTTTTTGTACCAAGAAACTATTGTTGACCCAATACTGAAGATTCCCCCTAATGTGCTCTTCCCATCGGATGGAATCCTTGCCTAATCTACATATGTGAAGCATTGCAACTTCACTCCCTCTATTGTTTTTACCAAAGTCCAATCTGAGTGGTTCCTCTAACATATCTCAACACATGTTTAACTTCCTTCCAATAGAGTTTGGATAGCTTAACTATTTCTTGACCAAGCTAGTTATCTACAAAACATATGTTTGGTCGTGCGTTCACCAAATACATAAGTGAACCCACAAGCTGCTTGTAAATAGTAGCCTCCACTACTTCACCTAAAGTAGCATCTTCTTTCCTCCTGTTTCCTGCTAGAGGAGTCTCCTTAGGTTTGTTTCTCTACATGTGGAACTTCTTCAATATCTCATTGACATACTTTCCCTGAGAGACAAACAACTCCTCATCTCCTTGCGATACTTCCATACCAAGGAAAGAATGCATGAACCCTGTGTCCTTCATCTTGAATTCTCTTGCAAGATCCTCTTTGCAATATTTGACCAACTTCTGATCACCTGTTAGAATTAAATCATCGACATATAATATTAAAATCAATAATTTACCTTCAACCACAATACGGTAAAGGTTTGCATCTACTTCATTTTTGGTGCAACCCAATGTGGTGAAATAGTTGGCGATCCTAGTGTACCAAGCACGTGGTGCTTGTTTCAATCCATACAATGCTCGCTTGAGTCTACACACATGCGACTCTCTGTTGAAGGTATAAAATCCTTCCGGCTACTCAATGTACACCTCTTTCTCAATCACTTCATTGATGAATGTTGTCTTCACATCCATCTTATGTATCTTCCATCCCATCTGCGCTGAAATGCTACAATAGATATGATTGAAGAGAACCTTCCTACTAGAGAAAAGGTCTCTTTGTAATCAATTCCCTCCACCTTAATGAACCCTCTGGCCATAAATTTGGCCTTGTGTTTCTTGACACTACCATCTATTGCTTTCTTTACCTTGTAAATCCATCTGGAACTCACCACTGATTTGTTTGCTAGTCTTCAGACCACTTCCCAAAAATTGTTTGTGATAATGGAGTCATACTCCTTTACCATGGCATCAACCCATACTGGTTGTTGCACTACTTCCTCAAATGAGGATGGATCAATATCTACACTCTCATTCATATGCGCCATGTAGCTAGTGTACCGATCTGGTGACCCCCTCTACTTGCGTTGTGATGTGGGTTTTCCCACATTCTCTCTAGCATCATGCATCAATTTGTCAGCTTCTCTTATGTGCTTCCTTCCATCTCTTGATGTCTCTACATGAGTGGGTTCTTCCACTCTCTTCTCCTTTTCATGTGGCTACTCCACATCATCTTGAGGTTCTTCCTTTGGAGCTAAAATCTCCTTATCTGCATGTAATTGAAGATCCCTCTCAAGGGAACATATCATGGCCTTCCTTCATCGAACTTCACCTCTATGAACCACTATCATCCAGTGAGATGATAGATACACCGGATAGTTTTTAGGTATATAAGTGTACCCCAAAAATATGCCCAACTCAGCTATCGATTCTATATTTTTCCTTGCATCCTTTGTAACATGACAATAAAATGATGAACCAAAGATCCTGAAGTGTGCCACATCTAGGTTCTTACCTGAAAAAACTTCTTTTGGTGTACTCATCCTAATAATCTGACAAGGACTCATGTTCTGCACATATACAACTGTGTTGCATACTTCATCCGACAAGTGCAACAGTAGGCCCTGATCATGTAACATCACCCGTGAAACTCCCACAATACTTATGTTCTTCTCTCCAACCACCCCATTTTGATGTGGGTTATGGGGTGCTATTAACTCCCACTGAATGCCTTCTGATGCAAAAAAATTATTGAATTCATTCAACACATATTCTCCACCATTATCACTCCTAAGAGCCTTCACTTTCTTGCCATTGTATTTCTCAACAAGTGGTTTAAATTTACAAAATTTAGAGAACACTTGATCTTTCTTTTGCATGAAGAAAATCCAGTAATTACGTGAGAAATCATCTACAAATATTACATAATACTTGTGCTTTTTTGTGGAGGATGTTGATAATGATGCACACATATATGAGTGAACTCTTTCAAGGATCACTTGCATTCAATTGTCCTTATCATGAAAGGTGGATTTGGTGTACTCCCCAACATACACCCTTTGCATGTATCTCTCTGCTCTACCACACCCTTAGGAAGTCCTGTAGAGATTTTCTGCATGATCTTCAAAGCTCCATGGTGAAGATGGCCCAATCTTCTATGCCACAATTCACTGATGTCTCGGCTCTGCACCTTCTCTACTTTTGTGCTCAATGCTGCACAATCTTCTACATCCAATTTGTATAGGTTCTTCACCCGAACCCTGATTCGCTTCACTTGTCCTGATGCTATGTGATGAAGGAAAGCCTTTCCTTTACTAAATATCACATCATAACCACGACCCTCCAACATAGAAACTGAAACTAAATTCTTTTTTCAGACCCAAAACATACATGACATATTTTACTGTGACAAGAGAACTAGACTCCCTTTGAAAAGTAACTGTACCGATGTTGGTCGTGGTATACCTCCCATCTTGATGCGCATCTGGATATCCTTATCCTCCAAGTCACTAAAAAATTCTTTGTTGTCGGTCGTATGGAATGAGGCTCCACTATCCAGATACCACACACTACCCATCACTGATGTCACCATGCAAGCAATGAGGGTGAAATCCAACTTGAATTGTGAAGCAAGAGCTTCACTTGTCACTCCTCTTGAGGGCTTCTTGTCAGCCTTATTATGTAGAAACTTAGTGGCATGGTGTCCCAACTCATGCCAATGAAAATATTTAATCTTTGACAAGTCCTTCTTGCCGCCCTGACAGGAATCTCCTTTGGATTGGAATTTCTTTCCCTTCCCTTTCTTCACCTTTCCAACTAAGGCACACTTATCTTCATCATCATTCTTGGATGAGGTTCCATCTTTGGTTCTCCACTTTAACTCTTCTTGCACCAAGTTGGACCACAAACTCTCCCACTTTGGTATATGATCCCTCCCATTTACCGAATCCTGGTAGCTGTTCCAGCTCTTGGGAAGGCCTAGAAGTGCCAAGATGACCAGATCATCTTTAGCAACTGTAATACCAACACTCCCAAGCTCATCTTGACATTGGGTGAACCTACTCAAGTATTGTGGTAATGTGTCGTCCTTATCCATCCCGATCTTCTGAAGCTTTTCCTTTAGTGCCAACTTCCTGTGGTCACTGTTGTTATGAAACAAGTCGATCAAGCCAAATTGCATATGGTGTATCCTTCCCGTGGAGGTTTGAGACAATATGATCTCGAACTCCTTTTAGGATGATCCTTCTCTCCTTTGCAACACATTTCCTCCACTCTGCCAAATCTTGAGCATCTATTGTTGGAGGCTTAGGAATATCTTTGTCTATGAATTCCTTTAGCTCGTTTTTCTCCAACACTGCCTCCATCCTGTGCTTCCAAGAAATATAGTTTGAACTATCCTTAACGGAATATTCGAGTCTTAATCCATAGAACAACATCTTGCTGGCTTTGAAGAATGATACTGCAAATTTTGTTTCACATGCAAAAGACAAACTCATATTCTCCTATTATATAGTGATTTATGCTTTGATACCATGTAGAAATTCCTTGTAGATTCAAACAACTTATGTAATTTTATAAAACAAAAGACTTGAATATACTCTACTCATCAACGAAAACAATTAAATGATTGTGAAATGACGAAGCATATAAGAGAAAGAATTCAATTAATACATTACACAATGATTTCCTGGGGAATCCATAGCTAAAAACCCCTGCTATTTGTATATTGCATTAGTCAGAAAATATGAGAAGATTACAATGCTTTGCTCAAGCTCGAGCAACCTCTGCACTATCTCTATCTGTCTCACAGCATCCTAGACAAGCCTAGGCCAATACTTAACCAAATTTTGGCTTGCCCAATTCCCTATTTCCTTGCATTGTTTCCTTGGGAATGAGCCCCCTATTAATTAAGGAAATTCCTCAATATGAATTGCACAATCCTCATATGCCTTCCTCTGACTGCATGCACCACCTGTACAATTCAAATGATTATACAAATGATAGTACATTGCCCTTGAACTCCAACCTCAACTGGGTAACTCTCAGATCTAACATTCATGAGTTATTTATGAGTGAATAATCAATAAACTTGTTGAATACATGAAGCAACAACCCACTGTATGACCTCCTAGTAGTTCCTCCATCAGTTGGAACTAGTTTAACTAACTTTAACACAGTTAAACTAAATTTATTAATTACAACTGAAAATAAACTCAACGAGGGCTCCTATAAAGTAGGAGACACTCTACATGAGTCAAGTAAGAACCTAAAATCGAATTAACTGAGCCAAATAAGTCAAATTAACTTAGTTAACTCGTACAAGTTGTCTTGTGATGTAGCATTACAATTTTATTCCTAATTTAATTCAAGGACAAAATTAAATTAGGATTTTCTTGTTGCATTTTCAGCAAGAGTGACAACGATGATGATGATAAGGATCCAATACTGAAGCAGGTACACGAATGGGGACAACTGACAATTGGGGTTGAGTTATAGGTTAGGGGAAAAGCCCCTATTATCACATCCATGTTAGGTTTCAACAACTATCATACTTTTAGGGTCAAAGGAGTTATGGTGAAACACAAGGAGGAAGTCTTGATCGATGGTGGGGCTTCCCAAAATTTCATAGAAGTAGCCTTGGTTGATTGAAGGGGGACTCCAACATAGGGAAATGGATTTGTAGTGGCCATACTAGGTGGCCATCAAATGGACTGCACTAGATATATCCCCAAGCTAAAGATAACAATGTGGAATTACACAATGATATATGATTTCTTCATGGTGGATGTGCTAGACATCAATGTGGTGCTAGGAGTTCAGTGGCTCTATTACATTGGGAATTATACTAATGATCAACGAAACATGGATATGTAGTTTACAGAGATGGTAATAAGGTTGCTTTTAGGGCCATACATCAGTACGCCCCCCGAATATAGTATCATCTAATAACACAAAGGCAATTTTTCGGTGGGGTGACATTGAGTGGGCAGTCAAGTGCTTCATTATAGACAACATGCAACCAAATCAACAAAAACAACATCTAAATGAAATTAAGGCATTGCTCCACAAACACGAGAATGTTTTTTTTTGACATTCCTCCAAGTAGACTACCAGATAGGGGTTTTGAACATGTTATAGAATTTGAGGAGGGTGTGTAGGGGATCATAACCAATCCCTACCAAAATTCAGGGGTCTACAAAGATGAGATTGAAAAGGCCATTAAGGAGTTGTTGAGGTTCGGTCACATTTGATCTAGCTCCAATCCTTTCACTTCTTTAATAGTTATGGCTAAGAAGAACAACAACACCTTCCAGATGTGCATTGACTACCAGGCCCTTAAAAAGAGGAAAATCAAGAACTGGTATCCTATCCCCAGGAAAGACGAGCTGATGGATGAGATGAGGGGAACCAAATAATTTTTTAAGATAGATCTTCATTCAGGCTACCATCAGATTTAAGTTCGGGAACAGGACATCCCAAATACAACTTTCAAGTGCCACTATGGGAACTACGAGTTCCCAATCATGCCATTTGGGCTAATCAATGCCCTTGCAACTTTTTGGTCATGCATGAACCATGTGTTAAACAAATAGTTGCGAAAGTACTTGTTAGTTTTCTTTGATGATATAGTTGTCTACAACAACACTTGGGAGGACCATATGGTGCACTTGGACAAGGTATTGGGGATTTTGGAAGAATAGGAAATATATGAAAAGGAGTCCAAGTGTGAGTTCAACATGACAAATATTCTCTACTTAGGGCATGTGATTTAGAATGATGGGGTTTAGCTTCATCAGAATAAGATTTAGGCAATCATCAAATGGCATGCCCCAAAAAATGTAATAAAACTGAAAATATTCCTTGGTCTTTGCACATACCATAGGAAGTTTGTTAAGGGGTTCTCGTCGTCGACCGTATGCCTCTTATAAACCTCACCAAAAGGGAGGCTTTCAGTTGAAACGATAAGGCACAGGAAACATTTGAGAAGATGAGTAGGTGATGAGTTTGTGCCCTATGCTTGTACTACTAGATTTCACTCAACCATGCATGTTGGAGTGTGTTGCTTCAGGGACCATAATAGAAGTAGTGTTAATGAAGGACCACCACCCCATAGGATTTTAGAGCCACAAACTCATATATTATGAGCAACATTACTCAATTTATGACAAAGAAATGGTTGGCCATCACACATGCATTGTCCAAGTTTTGATAATATCTTGTGGGGAATAGGTTCAAAGTAAAAGAAAATAATAACAACTTGAGATTCCTCACGGAGTAGAAGAAGTTGAGTGACAAACAACAAAAATGAATCAACATATTTTAGTCCTATGACTTAGAGATCAAGTATGTCAAATGGAAAAACAATCTAGTAACAAATTCCCTCTCGAGGATGCCATCCACTCTTTCACTCATGGAGATAACATACGACTAGAAGTCACTACACGATGAAAAATATTAGGTCATGGATGACATCATCTACTATAAAGACCAAATTTATCTAGTACTAGAAGCACAACTGAAGGAGAAAATTATGTAGGCAGGTGAGAATTCGCCTTTGGTAGGACACCAGAGGTATTCAAAAACCTACAAGAAAAGAAAGGAGAGTTTAACTTGGAAAGGACTCAAGATGGATGTGTTGATATTTGTGAAAGAATGCAACATCTGCCAACAGAACAAAGTTGAACATACTCATTCAGCGAGGTTGCTACAACCACTCCTTATCCATGAGTAGAAGTTGGAGAGCATTTCCATGGACTTTATCACTGGGCTACCTCTGGTATAAAGTAAAGACTGGTTATATGTAGTGGTGGATCGACTTATGAAGTTCACACATTTATTTTCCATACCATCTAAATATTCAACATCATAGTTGGCCGAGTTTTTTTTCGGGGATGTCTTTCGATTGCATGGGTCACCAAAGACCATAGTGAGTGATAGAAGTAGTAGATTTATGGACAAGTTTTTGCTACAAGTATTCAAACTTGTGGGGATTGAGTTGACACCAAGCACTAGTTACCACCCATTGACTGATGGTAAGGCTGAGATAGTCAACAAGTGGTTGGAGGGCTATCTCTGAAACTTTGTATCCAACCAAGATAAAGCATAGGTTAAGTGGTTGCATAGGGGAACGCTACCACAACACCACTTTCCACATGTCTATTGGTATGATTCCCTTCAAATCAATGTACAAATATGATGCTTCAACATTTACAAATCGAATATTTGGGGATAGTAGTGCCCCTTTGGCTAAAGATTGGATTCAAGAGAGCCAATATATCTTACGAGTCCTCAAGGACAACTTGTAGATGGCTCAAAACCAACAAAATATATATGTATATGTATACATGTGTGTGTGTGTGTGTGTGTGTGTGTCTATATATATATATATATATATATATATAGGCACATGATGGAGTGTAGTTTTGAATTGGGAAATATGGTATACCTTTGCCTTCAACCCCACTGAGAATTCATCACTCAAAACAAAGGGGGCTGAAAAACTATAACCTAGGCTCTACAAGCCATACAAAATCATGAGGCAAGTTAGATAAGTGGCCTATGAAGTTCAACTTCCTGAAGGATGCCAAACTCATAACGTGTTCCATGTATCGTGCATTAAGATGGCCTTGGGGAAGCATGTAATCACCTCCACTGGAATCCCTCCGTTGGAAAAGGAAGGAGAGCTAATTCTAGTTCTAGAGGAGATTCTGAAGACAAGGGAGAAAAATTTGAGTAACAGAATTGTGAGGGAGTACCTGGTGAAGTGGAAAGATTTACCTGTTGAAGATACTACTTGGGAAGGTGAACATGTGCTCAAACATTTATAACTTGAGTTGCTTGAGGGCAATAAATCTTGGGAAAGAAGGTGAACATGTGCTCAAACATCCAGAAATAAAGTTGCTTGAGGGAAAGAAATCTTGGGCGGGGAGGACTGTAATGTCCCTAGTTGCTTAGGAGGCATAAGATGGATTTCACTAGCCTAATCAAGTTCCCATAAGTTAAGACAGAGAAAATTTTAATAAGGGAACATGATTCACCTAGGAAAACATTATAAATGCTTAAGGGGTGAAAATGGGGACATGTCCTAGGCTAATGAAAAGTCACTTATATTTTATAAACTGAAAAGATCCTAAAGTGACTTTATGAAATTAATAACGTAAAATGACAACAAAAGTGACCACTGAATTATAAAAAGGAAAAAATGAGGAGCTTCTCCGCATTCTATCACTTATGTTTTGAGAAAATAAACTCTTGGAGAATTTTTGGAGAGAAGCATAGGGTTTGGGAAAACATATCCACCATTACTAGAATTGTTTTTGAAACTATACACCCTAGTTGGTTCAGAGAGTGGAATCTCGCATATTTCACCATCGCACTATTAAGGAGAAGACTATTTGTAGAAGAAAAATGAGCTAAAAGATGCTATCAATTGATATTATATTCTAATGTTGAGTTATCATCTTCTTTTATAGACTGGGGCCACGTCCATTGAAGATCCAAGATTTCTATGTCTCATAAGATGAGCCCCTAAGGAAGAAGAACAAGTTATTCTTATAAGTACTAAACCCATTAGTCAAATATCTCGAAATTACCAAGAGAAACAGGGGGTGAGTTCTATAGACACCCTAGATGAGTTACATTGTTGAAGGAAGTCAAAATTCCATCATAAAGATATCGAGCTATTTGGGTTTTATCTAAGATGAAATATCCTTTAATTGTCAACTGAGTTTGTTGACCAACAAGTTGGGTATTTTCTGAATGATGGGATGTGTGTATCATAAGCTAAAGAGGGTTGAGTTCTAGTAAAAGTGTGCTCAGATACATTTGTTTCCAAGTGTTGAGTGTGGTGCCTTCTAGAGGAAGTCAATTTCAGTTAACAAGAGTAGAATAATCCTCATTATCGGTTATGGCTAGTGTGGGAGAAATCTCAGTGAGCCAAGTTACCCTAGGAGGTACGTGAAAGGGTCCATATACATTAGTCTTAAAGCTATACAAAATTTTGGTCTATTGGACATGTTCTAAAGCTTGTTATGTAGCTATAGCAGAAGTGCGAAAGTTTGAAGTGGCTAAAAGGGATTGAACTTTGCCTAAGAAGACATCACTGTGTATACTAGGTTCCTTCACTATGCCTATTATTTGTATATCAGTAACCAATCTTAATATATGAACTATATGCTTTTCAGATGGTGAATAACGCTTCTTATTTCAGTGATCTGTAATATTTCAAAGTATAAAGCGTTTTTCTAGTTGCTGGTTTCAATTCTAGGCACATACTTTGGTCACTGTGTGTGTTTGTTTAAACAAACATTAGAAACTACACCTACAACAGTCTCTCATCAATTTTTTTCACAAAATATTTCATTGAAAAATCATACAAAACTTAAAAATTATAGTGAGAACATTGAGTCATTTCCAAAAAGAATCTTACATATATTAAAATAATTAAGGAATGTAATGAGATAATTAAAACATACAATTGATTTTAACATGGAAGATTGATATAAATAAAAAAATATAATATAGGATTAAACATCATTAAAACTATTAAATTATGAAATTATAGAAAAAGATATGAGAAATATTATAAGTAAATGATATAAAAATTAATAAGAGATGAAATATTTAATTAAAAACAAAAAAAAGAGGCATAATGGAGAGCTTTTTTTCCTATGAAAACGACCATAATTTCATTTATAGATCAAACAAAAATTACATTTTGTATATACACATCCAAGTGTGTATTTATGAAATATTTTCCTAGATGCTTTCAGTGGCTATGAAATAAAACATAATTTCTTGCATGATAGATCATATATACATCATTCGACCACAGGGGTCTATAAATAGTCCAGTAAAAAAGATAGGTCAAAAACCCATATACAATCTATCAAAAGTATCAGAGTTTTCAGTCTATGAGGCTTCTATCACAGTGCCATAAATAAAATAACATCATTTTATGAGATAAAAAGTAAAAAAAAAACAGGGACAATAACCGATTAAAATGTTCATCCGTGTTTGGATGATGGAAGAAACATAAATGTTTGCCATTCAAAACTTCTTGAATGGACCATAAACCCCAATCAAACTAAATGCCTTCCTTAGAAAGTCTATTACTTCCCTATTATGTTCCCTGTAAATGTGAATGGAAGAAAAAGATACATAAGTAAGCTTGATCCTCTATAAATCCTCAAGAGTGTGAGAGGTGTAAATTGCGACATTGTTGAATCTTATTAACCCAATTATTAACCAACAAAGAGTCATAAAAATATTGTAGCTGACAAATAGGTCATCGTGGAAACTTACTTGGGAAACTTACCAGGTCCAGACATAGTAAGGATTGACAGATTGAGAGCTCTGATACCAAATGTTATGAAAACAACTCACAAAAAGATAGAAAAGAGAGATCAATGCCTTCAAGATAAGCCTCTTCGAGGGGGCAACCTCCTTTACATTACATAAATGAGAAATTCTTGGATGATACAAATGACAAGACCTCCTTTCTATATATAGGAGTCTAAGGGGAAACTTACACGGGGAAACCCAATGCTTTCCATTCCAACGGGTGGTGCTGATGTTGCACCAGGAGTCCAATGGCTACAATCCTTGGGTACAATAGATTTTAATTTTCAAGATCTTTTATGAAATTTTCTTTGGAAGGAAAGGAAGTTGAATTAAGGGGTATCACAGGGAAACTAGGAAAGATAGTCAACTCTAACGACATGATAAAGCTTCTAAGGAAAGAACAAAGAGGTGTAATTGAAAAATTATGTTTGCTAGAGGTTCCCACATCGAAATCATCTATTTCTCTAGATCTCCAAAAAGTCTTGGACAACCATTCCAAGGTATTTGAGACTCCCAAAGGCCTCCTACCTATTTGTGATCATGATCATGCTATTCATTTGATTCCATGAAGTGTTCCTCCAAACATTAGGGCTTATAGATATACATATGCCCAAAGGAGTGAAATTGAATGTATGGTTGCCAAAATGCTAGATGTTGGTATAATTATCCAACCAAATTCGATAAATGAAGCAAGGAATGAATGGAAGAATGATGAAGCAGGGTGGGAACTCATTCAAAAGTTGCAGAAGATCCCAATTCAAACAATATTGCCAGAACATGACAAGGAAGGAAAAATCATATTGGAACCCGAAGAAGTCACATAATTGAGGAATCGGTAGCTACGAAATCAATCAATTTCAGAGTATCTCATCAAGTGGAAGAACTTACCCGCTGAAGATTCCACATGGAAGGATGATAATTTTATACATAAGAATCCAGAACTACTCAACCGTTGAGGACAACACTTTTTGAAGAAGAGGGGCATGTTAGGTCCCTATAATACTATTGTAACCCTTATTGTTATTAGTGCAACCCCCTTATTATATTGTTGTGTCCATGTAGTACCAAGATTGTTATTATTGTACCCCATAAAAGCCCACTATTGTTATTGTTGTGCCCTTACATTATTATTGTTATGTTGGCTCTGATTATATTATGACCCCTTAGACTCCTATATATAGAAAGGAGGTCTTGTCATTTGTATCATCCAAGAATTGTTCATTTATGTAATGTAAAGGAGGTTATCTTGAAGGCGTTGATATCTCTTTTCTATCTTTTTGTGAGCTGGTTTCATAATAGATTCTTGGTGATAAAGACAACAAAAAGTTCAGTTATTAAAGTGATCACAATGCAAACTAGTTTGGGGTGAGATTACAATGATATCCTCCTCATTGTCTTAGGCATATACTCACTAAAATGTGGATGGAAAACAGTGCCGTTTGGATAAGGTCTCGGTAAGATAATGCTCAGTGATACTCGGTGCTAGATCTCGATGATAATAGGTGTTGTAGTGATATGATGCTACATGATGTTGCTAGATGTTTTCTAAGATGAGGCCAAAGTTCAGGAATATATCACAACATTTGAATGTTGTAGTGATCATGTTTTGGTGCCATGAAGAAATCAAAGAATCAAGGAAGAAGGATGACTATGTCTTGGTCTAGGAATGGAAATATAGTTCAAGGGTCTTGGTTCTGGTCTTCGTCAATTGGAATCTCTATAAGAAGAATTTGTGTGGATTTTACTATCAAAGAGGTTTTGGCCCTGACAAAAATCCAATGTCTTGTGTTCTTGTCTCGATAACTATTTGATGAACTAAGAAGAAACACTCTAATAATAACAAGAGAAGATTGCACTAATAATAAAAGTTTAAAATACCTTACAAATAGTTTTCATGTCGAGAAGAATCTCATTAAATTTATTTTCCCTAGATTCCTCAACATGGTTTTAGAGCTAAGGTGCTAAAGTCAAAGGAAGGGCAACAAAAAGAGACATTCAAGGATCAATTTTCAAGAAGGGAATCAAAGCAAGTTGAAGACCTACATCAAATATTCAAGGATCGGTCTACAACAACAATATACAACAACGATAGGCTTTTGTTTACATAATCAACGAAACAATTTACAAACAACAAGACAATTTAGTCCTAAAGTAAGACTGATTTGGTTCTCGAATAATTTCACAAGTCTCATACCATCCATAGTCTCAGTGCCGCAATATAAGTATCTCAACCTTAGATTGAATCCTTTCTGTAAAAGGAACAATCTTGACATTTCGGATTGTCAGAGCTTGATGATATGTATTCGATGGCATATAGAAGTTTGTATGGACATCACTCAATATAGAATGAAGGTCGCCTATGATACAACCATAGTGATACTAATTGATGGGTCTCTATACTATAAGGTGATCATCATGGCAAGAAACCTCAATACTCTATGGTTCTAAACAATGTTGCATACTACAAGGTTCCATAGTCCACTTATGTGATAGCAATACAATGTCATCCCAAGTATATCAACTGTTTGTTAATCATAAGGATCAGATGTATAAGTCGAAGTAACTTGAACCACTTTCAACATGATCAAGGTGAATAATTTATCTTCACATGTCAAGTAAGTATTTTTCATTATTCAATTTGGTAAAATAGCTTCATGATTGCAAGGAGATATATAGGTTGGATGGGTGATCAAAGGTCCTTGCATGGAATAAGGAGGATTGTCATAATCCTCATAGATAAGAGAAGTCATTGAAACATATCAAGGAAAAAGGTCTCCTTTGAATTCATGGGAAGGAACTCTTAAAGTCCTCTCATCCCTATGTAGCAGGAAAGGAGACATCAAAGAGATATATGAAATGCTAGAAGATACATTCTCTGAAAATGTAGTAAAGAAGGTCATGTCACTTAGACCTAATCTCTACACAAAATTGAAGGTATCAAAGAACGAAGGGATATCTTCATAAGATCTCAATTGGAGATCTAGGAGAGGTGATGATAAGATAATCATCATTATTCTTAAGCAAGGTAACAAATGTCCATAGACAAGGAAGTTACCTCATTAAACAACTTTTGGTCTCTATGTTAGATAGAAAAAGACAGGTTGAGGGAAAAGTGTCAAGGCTAAAGGACCCAATCATTTGCAGAAAATAAAAGGAAGTTTGGTCCTTAATCAAGATAGAATAGTGCTATGGAAATATTATGAAAAGAAAGAACATATCACTAGAAAATGGAGGAAGATGAAGAAAAAGGGCAAAGGAAAGAGGGAGTAACAAATCTCTACTATGATTGAGATGGTATCCCTCACAAAAGGTTCTTATCATAAGCTCCTCAATATTTTGATATGAGTATGATAATAAGATGTATCGTGACATCATGGAAGCATTAGAAACAAGAGCTCGTGACATCACCATGAGAATCATGAAGGACAAAATCCATGGCAGTCAAACATGAAGGATATAGCTCTTGGGAACCTCATTGGACATTAAAGGACATGAAGAAGTCATCTAGGACAAAGCTCATCATACATCAAGATAAAAAGGAAACATCTGCTAGATGGGTATATGCAAGATGCTCAAGGTTCTATGATGGAATCCTCATCGGAGGGTTCACTAATCTAGAGAGGAAGCAAGTGCTTCATCAGGAACTCCAACTTATGGAATTCATGGGATGATGGTATGAGGACATAAAGAAGATCAAGGAATTTAAGATCTTTTAAATCAAGGAAGGTGTTGAAAGAAGCCCAGATGACCTAAAGGTAAAATGAGGTATGCATGCTTGTGTTTAATATTTTGATGTCATGTTGTATGGCTGCAGATAACATGGATCATTACTTGTATCTTGAGTAATATTATTAAGGGAAAATGATCTCCTCCTCTGAATGGATGCAAGAAGGCATAAGTCACACTAGATGAAATCAACATAATATGTTCTCATATGAAGTATGAGGTGGTTGACTACAATGAAGGAACTCTGATTGAAATATCCTAGGAATGGAATGTGTGAGGAAGGAAGAGATTGTGAGATATGCAACCATGATAAAGGAAATCAACGTCCAAAAGACTGAGAAGACTTGAATAGGAAATCTCCTGATAAGATACAAAGACTTTGATAGAAGTCTGAAACGATGGAGACCCTTGACAATTGAAATATTTGGGAGACGTGTAACCATGTATGTAGGATGTTGATACATATAGGAAAATGTCATGATGAAGAGCCATCTCATAATGTACGATTTTATTTAATGTGATGTTTTGATTTCTTGAATAATACTAGATGAGTTCATTTAGGGCTAATGGAACACAAGTTGTGTTGGAAATACTGAGAGGGGGGGTGAATCAATATTCCTTAGCAATTAACACTTTGAAATATTTTCAGAGCATTAGTTAATATTCAATTATTATTAATGTTTATGTAGTAATAACAGTAAATACAAGAACACAATAGAAACAAGAATTTGAGGTGGAAAACCCCCTCCGGGTCAAAAACCATCGAATGCTTTTCTAATAGATTCTTTAATCTTCAGCCCCAACTGAAATGCAAGAAACAACTTCCTAGAATTCTAGAAAATCATTCTTCTCTAGCTCTCGCTGGAAGGACGCCCCAACGCCCTAGTTTCTTCAGTTTTCAACTGAATGGATGTCCCAACACCCTAGCAAGCCACAACTCGCCGTAGCACCACCTTACCACCTTGAAGTGTTCACATGCGCTAACCTGTAGGCAACTTCATACGCCTGCCTAACACTTGCCTACCACCCTATAATGACTTAAATGAGACAAGAGTGTGGATTCTCGTACCAAGGACAATGATCCATGATACAATATGATTTACAATGACTTTGACTGAACACCCAATGAAACTATGACCTGCAACCCAACCATAAAATCATCCCAACAAAGACTCCTATACCTCCCAATAATGCCTTTTCAACTCTAGGTAGATTGACTCTTTTACAATAATGACTCTTCCAATGATGACACTTTTACAAATGACTCTTTTACAACTTTACAACGATGAATCTTGGCCTTGACACTTGTTCACAATATACGGATGGCTGTCATGTCTTCAAGGATGTCCTGTTGCAATGCTTCCTTTGATTTGATACTTATGCTCTTGAATTCTTACTTGAAGTTGTACTTGAATCTTCTTCTACCTGCATGCAAAATTTTCCCGGCAAAACCAATCCCAAAACAAAACAAAATACCCTTCAACTTACCTCTACCTGCAAAACACATGTAAGTGCATAAAAATGAATAAATACAAATTAAAATTATAATGCGTACTTGAAGTGTACTTGTCACTTTTGTTGTTGACTTGTTGTAACAGTAGACAAAGACTCCTGCTCTTGATATAGGCATGGACTCTATGCAAGACTATATCCAAAACTGACCTAAAGATATATACAATAAAAACTAATGACAGACCCTAGACTTGTGATGGACCAAGTTCTAAGTACAACAACAGAGACCATTCTATCAACTATGACAAGACAAGTATCATGAAATTACAACATCATATAGATTTAATAGACTTGCTATAGCATCAAGAATATGTAGCATCAAATGTGTAGTATGAAGAATAGGACATCTGAAATGTGGTATCAAAACTAACTATGACATATAGAGACATAGAGATATAACCGAGACCCTGTATGTACTTACGTTGTCCTACAAAAACATATGTCAAACATGATACTCATATTTAAAATGTAAACACTAATCATACATACCTTGCTATAGGAGACTTACCCTTGACTGTTGATGTGTGGTCCTTACTGCAGTGATCCTTGAATGCATGCTTTTTCTTTCCTTCTATGAGCTCGATATTAAATTTGTTGTATCTATGTAATTTTGGATCTCCAGGGTATGAAATTTCATCCTGTGGTAGCCCTCTAAGTCCTCTTTCCAACCCCACAGGTTTGATCAATATTGAATTCTTCAAGGAGTTATTCCCAATCTCCCACGATGACCTGATTATAGATTGGTTTAGTAGAGAGAACTTGTACGAGGTGCCATGTGTCACTATTGCAACCTTCGGCCCTGAAAATTCTACTCAAAAAACTAAAGTCCATCCTATTTATGTGACTATTTATGAAATTTGAATCCAATGCTCAAAGAGAAGGTTATGACAATTTTTCCAACATCACCTGTTTGACATGGAATTCGGGACCCTGCAAAACCCCTAACTTCCTCAGATCATATATCCGAAAATATAGTGAACCATGATATGAAATGTGATCACGAGGTTCATCATGATTTCAGCTCAAATGTTTTTTAATTTTAGCTTTTGAAGTTTCACAGAAAAAAGGTTATAGCGAAAATTCCATGATGGCATGTTTGAAGCCACAAAATCCCTACTAGAGGAGGATATGAGGGTCATTATTTATATGAATGTCTTGAGTTGAGGGGGTCCTCAAAAAGTGAATATTGGAGGGATTTCAGGAGCAATTTTTTATTATTATTAATTATTTACTATTCAATGACCATAACTAATTATGAGTGCCATGCCACAACCCCATAGGGTTTTAGCCCACTAACTAGAGTTACTAACTTCAAACATGAATATCTCTCAAACTGTGAAGAATTACTTGGTGTGCCATATATCAACGGAAACATATCGACGAGTAAAATAAATCTATAATATCCTTGACTCAGAATAGAGTAAGTTGTCAAGTCAAAATTCCCATGCAAGATCGGGGTAGCCCCTGGTGTTGCTCAGGTTTACATCAATGACAACAACTAATCAACAATCTCCCCCTTTGGAATTAATGGCAACACAAGTACTTCCCTTGCGATCATGACACTTCTTGCTACTACATTCTCTCCCCCTTTGTCATCAATGGAAAAGGGTAACTCCCCCTCACAAACAGCCATCCTACGGACTTGTACACACCTCCACTCCCCCTTTCTACTCGAGTAGATAAGAAAAATAGTCTAATGAAAACTTGGGAGAATCCCAAGCTTTTGGTGAAGATACTCAAATGCTTCATGAGGTAATGATTTGGTAAATATGTCAGAAATTTGTTCCTTTGTGCCAACATATTCAAGATTGACATTCTTTTCAGCAAACTTCTCTCTAATGAAATGATATTTAATCGGAATGTACTTTGTTGATTTGGGTTAGCATTGGATGTGTTCTTGCCATAAAATTTGGTGGAGAGGTTGGGACACAAGAGATCTCCAATACCCAGAAAGGGTTTGGGCAGATTCTAAACAGATCAGGAGAAATTAAAATAATTAATATTCCCTAAGTCTAAACTTTGGGAAAAATAAAATATTAATGTGTATTAATATGAATATGTGTTAGAATGGTCCAAAAGACATGGATCAAGCCACATCTAATCTTAGTCGTTGATTAGGGACTTAATCACGACCGTTGAGATGTCAACAGGAAAGGTATAAGAGGAGGCTTGAGGGTCACTTGGAGAGTACACTAGATGCTCAATCATTCTATTCTCTAGAGCGGGGTTTGCTAAGAGAGATAGAATCAGTGACCGGGAGAGTAGCTGAGAGGCATTGAGTATAGAGAAAAAGAGAAGGCATAGATTGTGCTAGGAGAGCAGCGCAGTAGCCAAGGAGAGTAACGCAGAGCCAACAAGGTCTCATGGAGGGCCACGCAGAGGAAACCAAGTGCTGCGCAGAGCACCAAAGAGGCCAGCATGTCTCACACAGAGGCCCACAAAGTTGACGCAGGGCCTCCTAGGGTTGACACAGACCAAGAAAGGCTGCTCTAGGGACAGTGTGAGATAGTGAGGGGCTAACACAACCTAAATTGGGTAGACGCTTGGGTTGCAAAGCAGTTTTGTGATGAGGAGCTGCTGGAAGGATTTTACGGGGTTTCAGCTAGGAGATTTCTCTCAAAATATGAGGTATAGGTGCTAAGGAAATTTTCTGTTGGGTAGGCCAGTTTCAACACCCAGATTGTACTCTGATATTGCTTAATAAGAAAACCCTCAGATAGCTGCACCAGTTTTCCTGCATTGGGTTTTTCCGGGGACATTGGTCCAAAAATAATGGTTTCATGTGGTGTGTTTGTTCTTGTTTCTTTTAGCTTCTAATCTGTAATATGTTGAGCATGCATTGATATTTATTTTCAGTATTTACTTTGTAAATAACTTGTTAAAGAAAAATAACAAGTAAGTAGGAATAAATCAGAAAAAGTACATGAAGGGTTTCTAAACTAAGTAAACTTAGAAACTTCAACATGGTATCAGAGCGTGATTGCAGATCACATGAGGACTAAAAGACATTAACCGAGCACAACAATAGAAACAAAAAAACAACTATCCCAAGGTGACAGAAGTTGTTTCTAACAACGCAGAAGCCAAGGAAGTGTGATGCAGAGCCACGCAGAGGAAGCCAGGAATTGCGTAGAGCCTCGGAGAGGTCAACGTTGTTGATGCAAAAGGCCAGAGGGATGATGCAGGGCATCCTAAGGCTGACCTAGACCCATTTGGGGTGATACAGAGCCAGCGTGGGGTAGAGAGGGGCTGACGTAGTTCATAGAGAGGAAGTTGTTGGAGTCTAGAAGGTTACTGAAATATTGCAAAGTGGAGCTAGTGAGGTACCGTAGTCATAACAGTACCTGATAGAGCAGGGCCAGAGGAGTTGTTATCGAGGGTTTCTAGCCGAGGAACTTGGATCAGTAGTTCAATTGCACAAGACGATTAGACTAAGGGACATCTCGACAAGTGGTAGAAGGATTTCCAGGAGGGAAATACAGACTCAGAGGGAGTCCAGAAGAGAAATTCCAGACGGGAAGTAGAGACTTAGAGGAGTCGAACCAAGAACTTCCAGGAGGGAACTAGAGGAGTGTCATGGCACTACATGGGGTAAGAGACCAACATAGACTAGACGGAGCATCGAACTTCACAGTCTGGAAGGCCAAAATCTTATCAGTGTTGGACTGGAATCGTGTCAAGAACTTCACCTTGAAGGTTATATCTATCCCAATCAACCCCAATGAAAATGAAAGATACGAAGAGGTGATGGTGAGGGCCAAGTGCATTATCCTTAACGGGGTCAAGGATCATGTGGTACCACATATAGTCGAGAAGGAAATGGTAGTTGAGATGTGGGAGGCTCTCAAGAACCTATACCAGCATACTTTTGTGCAGAGAAGAATGCTGCTCGAGAACCAGATGAGGTCGTATCAGATGAAGAAGGGTCAAATGATTGAATCCTTCATCGGAAGACTAAATGAGATCTGAGACCAGTTGACTGCTATAGGAGGGACACCAGATCAGGAGCTTATGGTGAGGACAACCTTGAATGATGTCTTAGAAGATTGGGAAGTGTTTGTCCAGAGTAACCTGGGCAGAGGGACTCTGCTACCTTGGGACGAGATGTGGGTAGCTCTTCGCCAGGAAGAGATCAGATGACAATCGAAGATAGGTAGCAACAACAAAGGGATCAAAGTTTAGCAAGAGGAGGAGGATGTGGCCCTAGCATCTGAGGGAAAGCGGGAGAAGTGGAAGAAGAAATATCTCTCCAAGATCGAGGGCTTCCACTGTGGGGAGATAGGTCATTATGCGACCCAATGTCTAAGGAAGAAGAGTAAGGGAGAGTCTTCCAAGACTAAGGCAGTGCGAGCACGGGCAAAGAAGGAAGTTTTGACATACGATGACTGTGACATGAGTGCACACGCACCACTTGAGATGAAGTGGGGAGACATTGAGCTGTAGTCAGGTGGACTATAGGTGATGAGGGGCAGGATCCTTGAGGTACCCAGCCTCTTGGATTAGACCTTGCTATGGGAGCCCCGATGAGGAGTAGCAGCATTGGCTGAGTGGGTAGAGACAGATGCAAATGGAGCGGCAGAGAGAGCTACAGTGCAGGAGTCCTGAGACAACGTAGAGATAGCAGGCTGCAACCATACGAGAAGCATAGGAGTATTGCACCAGTGTCACAGAGAGGTGTGCAATGGTGCGAGATGCAGGGAGGTGTTGCAGCAACGCAGAGGTCAGAGAGGGAGCACTTGTCAGTGACAGAGGGAGCTTCAACATGAAGAGGGTCTATAGCCCAACAAAGAGGTCAGATTTGGGAGATCAGTTACTTACTTATCAGTAACTGAGTTGTAGTGCAGTAGTGGGTAGCACAATGCAACATGATGAGAGGAGGTGTAGTGCGGATGTAGTGCTGGGAGAAAGGACCAGAAAAAACACAGATGTAGAGGGAGATATCGTATAGATGCAACAGTGGAAGTGGAAGAACCATGGGAAACAGTACAGGATGAAGCATTGCAGAGGATGTTAGGCAAGAAGGCCTAGAATCAACACGGGTACCGATGCCGGATGATCAGAGTAATACTCAGTGAGGAGTATTGCTAGAGCACAGTCCTCGCTAAGAGGGAGTGTTGATTTTGGGTAGCATCAGATGTGCTCTAGCCATGAAATTTGGTGAAGAGGTTGGGCCACAAGAGATATCCAATACCTAGAAAGTGTTTGGGCAGATTCAAAACAAATTAGGAGATATTAAAATAATTAATATTTTTAATAGAGTCCCTAAGTCTAAACTTAGGGAAAATAAAATATTAATGTGTATTAATATGAATCTATGTTAGAATGGTCCAAAAGACATGGATCAAGTCATATATAATCTTAGCCATTGATTAGGGACTTAATTTTGGCCGTTGAGATGTCAATAGGAAAAGTATAAGAGGAGGATTGAGGGTTGCTTGGAGAGTACACCAGATGATCAATCATTCTATTCTCTAGAGCGGGGTTTGCTAAGAGAGATAGAATTAGTGATCGAGAGAGTAGCTAAGGGGCATTGAGTACAGAGAAATAGAGAAGGCAGAGATTGTGCCGAGTGAGCAGTGCAACAGCCAAGGAGAGTGACGCAGAGCCAGCAAGGGCTCACACAAAGGCAACCAAGTGCTGGATAGAGCACCAAAGAGGCCAATGGTGTGACAGAGAGGCCCAGAAAGCTAACGCGGGGCCTTTTGGGGTTGACACAGGCCAAGAAAGGTTGACGCAGGGCCAACGTGAGATAGAGAGGGCATGACGCAGTCTAGATTGGGCAGATGCTGGGGTTGCAAAGTAGTTTTAAGCTGAGGAGATGCTGAAGGATTTTTCGGAGTTTTAGCTCAGAGATTTCTCTCAAACTGTGATTTATAGTTGCCAAGGAAATTCTCTGTTGGGTAGGCCAATTTCGGCACCCATATTGTACTCTGATATTTCTTAATAATAAAACCCTTAGATAGCTACACTGGTTTTCCCGCATTGGGTTTTTCCGGGGACATTGGTCCAAAAGTAATGGTGTCATGTAATCTGTTTGTTATTGTTTCTTTTCATTGTTGATCTGTAATATGTTGAGCATGCACTAGTGTTTATTTTCAATATTTACTTTGTAAATAACTTGTTAAAGAAAAATAACAACTAAGTAGGAATAAATCAGAAAAAGTTCATGAAGGGTTTCTAAACTAAGTAAACTTAGAAACTTCAACATGCTTCGTTTAGGAATGCATCATAGGATTCTTGGAGATACGATGGCGCTAGTGTTATCGTAAAAGATGGGAATAGGCTCATCAAACTTGACTTGAATATCTTGCAAAGTTTTCTTCATCCAAAGAACTTGAGTACAACAAGTTGTTGTCGCAACATATTCTTCTTCTATCGTGGATAACGAGATTGAAGATTGCTTTTTACTTAACCATGAAACAAGACACCACCTAGATAGAATGCTGCTCTACTGGTACTTTTATGATCATCAACACTTCCTGCCCAATCTACATCTGTACAAGCTTGGATAACCAAATCATTTCCTTTGGGATACCATAGACCATATTCTGTTGTGCCCTTCAGATATCGAAGAATTATTTTGACAACAATAATATGAGATCATTTTGGTGTTGATTGGAATCTTGCTACTTGTCCAACTGCCTGCATCACATCAAGCCAAGAGGCTATCACATATAGGAGACTACCAATCGTGCATCTATACAACCTTTGGTCCAGATTCTTTGACGAATCTTCTAGGCTTAACTTGCAACCTGTTATCATGGGGGTAAGGATTGGCTTGCAATCTCCCATCTGGATTTTTTTGAGCATTTCCTTGGTGTACTTAGTTTGATATATGAATATTCATTTATTCTGTTGAGAAATTTGAAGCCCCAAAAAGTATATCAGCTTGCCAAGCATAGACATTTCAAACTCACTTTTCATTTTTGTGGCAAATTCTTTACTTAATCTGTCATCATTGCTTCCAAAGATTATATCATCCACATATACCTCGATAATCGTTAGGTTATCTTGATCCACTTTCAAATAGATATTGTTGTCAGCGCTTCCTTTCTTGAATCCTGGTTGATGTAGATACCTATCAAGACAAGCGTACCAAGCCCTAGGAGCTTGCTTGAGACCATATAGTGCCTTCTTTAATCTGAAAATGTATTTTTCTTTGTCAGTGAGCAGAAAACCTTCGGGTTGTTCAATGTAAACTTCTTCTTCCAATTCACCATTTACAAAGGCTGACTTAACATCCATTTGGTAGACCTTGATTTTTCTCGAGCATGCATATGCGAGAAACATCTTGATAGCTTCCATTCTGGAAATGGGAGCATATGTTTCTTCCAAATCGATTGCTTCAACTTGTGCATATACTTTGTAGATAATATTGCTTTATTCCTGGTAACCTATCCATCCTCATTCAATTTGTTTCTGAAGACCCATTTAGTTCCAATAACATTTTTATCCTTTGGTTGTGGAACCAATTCCAAAGTGTTGTTCTTCTCAATTTGATCCAGTTCTTCATTCATAGCTGCTACCTAGTGTTCATTTTGATTAGATTCCTCAAAATTTCTAGGCTCAAAAGTTGTTAAAAGGGAAAGATGGGCTTGCTGTGATGAACGAAGTTGTCGACTTCTTTTGGTTCCAATTCCTTCATTTATGTTGCCGATGATCTGATTTGACAGATGATTCTTTTGATACCATTCTTTTGAAACTTTTGGAGAAACTTCTTGTACATCATCTGATTATTTCTTATTTCTTCTTGGTTAACTGGTGTTTCATTATTTGATTGGTATTGTTCTGGGGCTTCTTCTTCATCCTTCATACATTCTACCTCAAGCTCCTCAGATTTTCTTGAAGAGATGATCTCACTGTATTCGTCAAAAGTAACATTTATACGTTCAACTATTTGTTTTTGCCTTAGATTGTAACATCTATAAGCCTTTCTTTTGTGCGAATAATCAACGAAAATACCTTCGTCAACATGGGAATTGAACTTGCCCAATTTTTGGTCCTCTCTTTTGATGTATCATTTAATTGCAAATATTTTGAAGTATTTGACGTTAGCTGGTCTTCCTTTCCATAGTTAAAACATAGTCATGTTACAATTGTTCCTGAGCATGCCTCTGTTTATAATGAATTATGCATTATCAATTGCTTGAAACCAGAATTTATCATCTAAGTTTGATTCTTTTAAAATGGTTCTAGCCATTTCCTATACGGTTTTGTTTTTTCTTTCAGCTACTCCATTCTGTTGTGGTGTTTTGGTTGTTGAGAATTGCCTTTTTATTCCATGTTCGTCATAGTATTGCTGAAATGCTTTGGACGTGAATTCATTGCATTATATGATCTTTGACATTTGATCTTCAAATTGGATTCATTTTCAACCAATTCCTTGTATATTTTGAAACATTCGAATGCCTCAGACTTTTTCTTCAGGAAACTGACAGCTATCATTCCGGTGTAATAATCTATCACTAACATAAAGTATAATTCACTGTCTAAACCCTTTGTTCTCATAGGACCACATAGATTAGTATGTATTAATTCCAATGGACGTGACGCAAAATGTTCCTTTTTCTTGAACTCGACTTTTTTGTGTTTTCTATGCCGACAAGATTCACATATTGTATTGGTAGGTTTTGAGATTTTCAGCATTTCTCTAACTGATTCCTTTTTGTTGATCTTGACCAAATTGTAGTAATTTATCTGTCCCATTCATTTGTGCCATAACCAACTCTCGTCTTCTTTTTCCAAGAAACATCCTTTAGGTGTCTCATCCAAAATATATATGTCGTTTTGAGCTCTGCTTGCTGTAGCCACAATTTTACCAAACTTGCATTTCCTGATTTCACATTTCTTCGAGTTGAATAAAATTGTGTGTCCTTGATCACACATCTGTCCAACACTAAGCAAATTGTGATTCATATTTTCAACCAGCAACACATCCTTTTCTAATGCATCCTTGCTTCCAAGAGTGACCGTACTTGCTCCTATGACGTTTTAAGACTTGTCATTTCCAAAAGACACTATTCCATCCTTCTTTTCTTTCAAGGATATGAACTTATTTCTATCTTCAATCATATGCGTTGAGCAAACACTAGAAACATATCATACATTTCTGCTGTTTTGAGCCTTGAGATCTAGAGCACAGCTTTCAGTATTCCTTTTCCATACTTGTTCATTATAATTTTGCGAGAATTCCTTTGAAGAGATTCCAAGTTTGCAATCTTTGGCCAGCTCTCCAAAATTGTTACATTTGTAACATTTGACATCATCTCTCAAATGATCATATCTATTGATATTCTACTGAGTTCTGGAATATCCATTTCTGAGAGATCTCTTTGAATTATATTCATTCCAAGCATACATGCGACATTCTGCAGCTCTATGTCCAAACTTTCCACATGAATAACAATGACCATAAAAGATAGTTTGATACCTGGGAGGAAATATTCTTCGAGGAATCATCTTTCAAGGTTCTTCCTGCGAATCTTGATCTTTTGATCTAGTTGGGAGATCTACTTTCTTGGTAGATTTTGCATATCCATATTCTTTAGTTGTCATAGAAGGACTTGACTCCTTTTTGAATTTTTCTTTGTAACCAAGACCAGTCTTGTTACTGCATGATCATTGGTTGTTGATGAGTTCATCCAAAGTCTTTGAGCTGTTGGCATAGTTTTGAAGAGTTTTCAATTTTTTACTTTTCTTTCATAAAGAAATGATTTCATCTTCCAATGCTTCTCTTTCCTTGTTGCTTTCCTTTAATTCTTTCCTGAGAAATTCTTCAATTCGTTTGCATTCTTCAACCTTGATTTTAAGATTTAGGACATGTTCCCTTTCTATCTTTAATTCACCTTCAAGAGTGTTGATGTGCTTCTTCTCAACCTTGAGCTCTTTGATAAACTTAATAACTTCGTTTTGAAATTCAACTATAGTCATTTCTTCTTCTTTGTCTCCTTCTTCATCATGTGCCTCTTGCTTATTGTGCTTGGCCATAAACAATACTCTTTTGTTGAATTCTTCTTCGTTATCACTGTCTTCTTCGGATGAAGAACTATCTTCTTTGGAGAAATTTTTTTCTTAAACCATTTCTTCTTGCCTTGCCTGTTGAACTTCCTAGGACTTTTCTTTCCCTTTTCGTAACAACCTCATTTTTGTGAGGACATTTGGCTGCAAAATGCCCAACCTCACCACAATCAAAACATATTAATGGAAGTTTACCTTTGAATTTTCCCGTACCTGTTCTCATTTTTCGCGTGAAATAGGAAAACTATTTGTTTGAGAATTCTTCTTCATCTTCTTCCCTTTCCTCATCCTTACAGTTGCAAGTTTTTCCTTTTGGAGTTTGCTTGTCCTTACTATTCTTTTTGGATGAGGAAAAATTTGTTTCTAAGTGAGATGTGCCATTCTCTTCTTCAATCCTCATTTCATATTTCATAAGAATTCCATGTAATTAATCTATGCTGAGATTGGTCAGATTCGATTTATCTTCCATGGCAGATACCTTAGGCTTAAATATTGCTGTCAAGGTTCTGAGGATCTTTCGGAAAATAATTTTTGTTTCAATAGGTTCTCCCAAACCTTCCAATGTATTAGATGTTTCATCAACATGCTGAAAGTATGCATTGATATCTTCATCTTCCTCATTTTGAGTTGCTCAAATTTTGCCCTGAAAATTTGAAGCTTTGCTTCTTTCACCTTTGAGTCACTTGCATATATATTTTCAAGCTTGCCCCATACCTCTTTATCAATTTTGTAACTCAGTACCTTAAGATAAACAGATTTGATAAGCCTACTGATAATAAGATCTTTAGCCTTTGCATCATATACCATATTTTTCTTACCTTGCTCATCCTGGGTTGGTGTGAAGCCTTCGTCAATGATTTCCCATACTTCATATCCTTGGGCCGAGAAATGAACCTGCATTCTTCCACTCCAAAGTACATATTTATTTCCATTGAACAAAGGAACTCTATTCTTAGTATACTCCATGATCTCCTTCCAGTTGTTAGACTGCTATTGAAGGAACCCAACTTTGATTCCAATTTTTGGAAATACTAAGAGGGGGGATGAATCATTATTCCTTAGCAAGTAGCACTTTTAAATCATTTCAAAGCATTATTTAATATTCAATTATTATTAATGTTTATGCAGTAATAAAAGTAAATAAAAGAACACTCTAGACACAAGAATTTTAGGTGGAAAACCCCCTCCGGTCAAAAACCACCGAACATTTTTCTAATAAATTCTTTAATCTTCAGCCCCAACTGAAATGAAAGCAGAAACTTCCTAGAATTCTAGAAAAACATTCTTTTCCAGCTCCCACTGGAAGGATGCCCCAATGCCTAGGTTTCTTCAGTAATCAAATGATGGATGCCCCAACACCCTAGCGAGCCACAACTCACCCTAGCACCACCCTACCACCTTGAAGTGTTCACAGGCCCCAACCTGTAGGCAACTTCATACACCTTCCTAGCACCTCCCTGCCACCCTATAATGACTGAAATGAGACAAGGGTGTGGATTCCCATACCAGGGACAAAAATACACAATACAATATCATTTACACTGATTTTAACCGAACATTCAATCACACTATGACTTGCAACCCAACCATGACATCATTCCAATAGAGACTCCTATACCTCCCAATAATTCCTTTTCAACTCTAGGCAAATTGACTCTTTTACAATAATGACTCTTCCGATAATGACACTTTTACAAATGACTCTTCTACAACTTTACAATGATGACTTTTGGCCTTGACACTTCTTCACAATATATGAATGGTTGTCATTCCTTCAAAGGATCTCCCGCTACAATGCTTCCTTTGATTTGATACTTCTGCTCTTGAATTCTTGCTTTAATTTTTAATTGAATCTTCTTCTACCTGCATGAAAAATTTCCCTGACAAAACCAATCCCAAAACAAAACAAAATACCCTTCAAATTACCTTTGCCTACAAAACACATGTAAGTGCATAATATTGAATAAATACAAATACACATTACAATGCATACCTGAAGTGTTCTTGTAACTTTTTTTGTTGACTTGTTGTAGCAGTAGACAAAGGATTCCACTCTTGATATAGGCCTGGACACTATGCAAGACTATAACCAAAACTAGCCTAAAGATATATACAATAAAAACTAATGACAGACCCTAGACTTGTGATGGACAAAGTTCTAAGTACAACAACAGAGACCATTCTATCAACTATGACAAGACAAGTAACATGAACTTAAAACATCATATAGATTTAGTAGACTTGGTGTGGCATCAAATGTGTAGTATGAAGAATAGGACATCCGAAATGTGATATCATAACTAACTGTGACAATAAAGACATAGAGATATAACTGAGACCATGTATGTACGTATGTTGTCCTGCAAAAACATATTTCAAAGATGATACTCATATTTCAAATGTAAACACTAATCATACATACCTTGCTGTAGGAGACTTACCCTTGACTGTTGATGTGTGGTCCTTACTACAGTGATCCTTGAATGCATGCTTTTTCTTTCCTTCTAGGAGCTCGATACTGAATTTGTTGTATTTATGTAATTTCAGATCTCTAGGGTCTAAAATCTCATCCTCTGGTAACCCTATGAGTACTCTTTCCAACCCCACAGGTTTGATCAAGATTGGATTCTTCAAGAAGGAGTTATGCCCAATCTCCCACGATGACCTAATTATAGACTGGTTCAATAGAATGAAATTGTACGAAGTTCCATGTGTCACTATTGTGACATTCAGCCCTAAAAACTCTACTCAAAAAACCAAAGTTTGTCCTATTTCTGTGACTATTTACGAAATTGGAATCCAATCCTGAGAAAGAAAGTTATGACAATTTTCCCAAAGTCACCCGTTTGACATGGAATTCAGGAGCCTGCAAAAACCCTAACTTCCTTAGATCATATCTTCAAAAATATAGCGAACCAAGATCTATAATTCAGTCCCGAGGTTCATCAATATTTCAGCTCAAACGATTTTTAATTTTAGCTTCTGAAGTTTCGTAGAAACAAATTTATAGCAAAAATTCCATGATGACTTGTTTGAAGCCACAAAATCCCTACTAGAGGAGGATATGAGGGTCATTATTTATATAATTGTCTTGAGTTGAGAGGGTCCTCAGCAAGTGAATGTTGGAGGGATTTTAGGAGACTTTTTTTATTATTAATTATTGACTATTTAATGACCACAACCAATTATGAGTGCGATGCCACAACCCCATAGGTTTTAGCCCACGAACTAGGGTTACTAACTTCAAACATGAATATCTCTCAAATCATGAAGAATTACTTGGTGTGCCATATATCAACAGAAACATATCGACACGTAGAATACATATCCTTGACTCATAATAGAGTAAGTTTTCAAGTCAAAATTCCCATGCAAGATCGGGGTAGCCCTTAGTGCTGCTTGGGTTGACATCAATGACAACCACTGATCAACAAGTTGTAAATACAAGTACAACTAGCATTAATGTGATGGATTGAAATTCCTGAAAGAAACATGATGAGGAAGAAGTATCCATATGGCGAAGGTTCTAGATATGTATCAAGAAGGCTACTTTCCATGAAGAAAGGAATGACATGACAAACAAGGAAAGAAAGTGATGGATGGAAAATTCCCCACAAGGAAGAATCTTTATTGAATTTCATGACATCAAGAAAAGAAATTGATCAAGTAGCTGAAGGAGCCACCAAGAAGAAGTTGTTGATGAATAAGAGAGTCCCTATTTAAGAGGGATCTTTGACAAGTCCCTAATTGAGTGGGAGCTTGGGCAAGTTCTTGGTAAGAGAGAACTTGGGTACATTCCTTTACAGGAATGGGCATGTCTTCCCTAGTTAACAGGGAGAGATAGACACAAAATACTTGTCTTCACCTTGGAAGAAAGAATGGGAGGATTGGGTAATCATCTGGCATTTGATACTCTTTGAGGATGTGTAGGGAATCCAATATAAGAGTAGGCAAGAGGACTGGTATTCTTTGAGGTCTGGGAACACAAGATAAGAATAGTCGTAGAAGGTCATACTCATTGAACATCGGTGTGGGTATGTAACTTGAGAGACAATGACGAAGGTGTCTATAGTCATTGGTCTCATCAACATTGTGCTCTGATATAATGAGAGACAGAGTTGTTAATCAAGGCCTTTTTGTGGAAACAATGTTAGTTACTATGATGCTATACAAATGGGTTACAAATTTGATTCTTCTTATGGTAAATTCTTCAGATTAAGAATGACCAAGTACCATTATGAATACCTCCCTAGTTAAGAGGGAGTGTTGAAGTGTAACTAGGTTTGGTCTTCATAACAACTTGTAATTATGATTTTATGAAAAGAAGAAACAAATGTATTTATTGTATTCCTTGCATCATGGGTTTCATGAGCAAGAAGTGTTCTTCATAGGTCAAAAACTTCTTCTTGATGTCTTTAAGTGTTTGTCATCTTGTCATAAATTTCTAATTCGGAGTCTATGAAGTGTTGTTACGTTTGTAAGAGTCCTCCAGGATAGACAAGCACAATCATCCTAACGACATCAATACATATATGCTCAAACTTCACATAGGCTTCAATAAATGGAGACACAACCTTTGGAGAATGTGATATATATATGTGTGTTTATGTGTGTGTGTGAATGACATGTTGACTTAGCATAAAAGGACATGTTGGTTTAGAAAGATAGGTCGATTTAAATGTATGTCATAACAACTATAAATAGGAGCTTGTACCCTAGCATTTCCATAGAAGACAAAGTCAACATATCTCTAAAACTTTGGATGGGTAGAAGGGAGAAAAATATAGATTATCCATAGAAACCTTCCTGGCATATTCTTTGAGATTCTTGGTGATTGAGACATCAAGAAGTACGGTTATTATAGTGATCACAATGCGGACTAGTTTGGGGTGAGATTACAGTGATATCCTCCTTATTGTCTCAGGCACATACTCACTAAAATGCAGATGGAAAATGGTGCAGTTTGGATTAGGTATCGATAATATAATGCTTAGTGATACTCGGTGCTAGATCTTGATGATAGCAGGTGCTGTAGTGATATGATGCTACATGATGCTGCTAGATGTTTTCTAAGATGAGGCCAAAGTTCAGGAATATATCACAACATTTGAATGTTGCAGTGATCATGTTTTGGTGCCATGAATAAATCGAAGAATCAAGGAAGAAAAATGACTGTGTCTTGGTCTAGGAATGTCAATATAGGTCAAGGGTCTTGGTTTTGGTCTTTGTCAATTGGAATCCATATAAGAAGAATTTGTGCGGGTTTTCCTCTCAAAAGTGAGAGGTTTTGGCCCTGGCAGAAAGGCAACATCTTGTGTTCTATCTCTTTTGTTTTGGTAACTATTTGATGAACTAAGAAGACACATTCTAATAATAACAAGAGAAGATTATGCTAATAAGAAAACTTAAAAATACCTCACAAATTTTTATCATGTCGAGAAGAATCTCATTAACTTGATTTGCCCTAGATTCCTCAACACCAAGGCCTATGTTGACTTTGTAAAAATGTTTTTCAAATAAATATGAGATGAAGCCACCACTTCTCGTGATATCTTCCCCTTTCTCAGGCCCATGAAAGTAATCCCATAAGTGTAATTTATCAGGTTTGTCTGGGATCACAAGTGTATTAGGGGGTGAAGCAAAGGGATGAGAAAAATGTGAAAGAATACCCATAACGTCAAAAATGACTTGATTTGGAAAGGATAGCTTGTTTTGAAGAAATTATTTATTCCTTGCTAACCATACGCCCCAACAGATGAGAAGTGGCAGAGCCCTAAATAGTTTTGTATTCTTATTTTGTACCCAGAAGCACCACTTCTTCTCAAAATAGGGTCCTTGCCATACACATCTCTCACAAAAACCAAAGCTACATATTCAAGCCTGACAAAAAAGGGCATTCAGCAAAAACATTCTCTATGGATTCACCATTCGACTTACATAAGGAGCACCAACCAGGGCCAATCTTATGATGCCTCTGTAATAAATCCCAAGGAGGAACATTTTTAGCTATTAAACACCACATAAAAAGGTGATATTTTGTCGAGCACTTTACCATCCATACTCCTCTCCACCACCACTTACCCTTCACCTCAACTACAACCACATTCAAATGAAGATACGAAGATACCCCAACTTAAGAGTATATATGCCCAACGTAGAGTGAGCCCAAACCAACTCATCATCTTTCTAGGAAATTATTATATAAGCAACAACAAGGGCTTCTAGATAACTGTTCCAAATCTCGCTAAATTCCTAATCATATTGCAAGGCTTCAACAGATAACCAACCTTTACTCCAAATAGAAGTTTGATATGGGTAATCGATATCGGAAATTCTAAAAAAACCTCTATCTTTGAGTTGATGAATGAGTTCCTGAGGAATCGATGGTCTTTCCCAATACTTGGCCAAGGGTCCTAACCTAGCCTCACCTTTAAACCATTTACAACCTTCCAAGGAAGACCCAAAGAAATAAGGTCAAAAGAATTAAGAATAAAATGTGAAATGATTGAAATGTTGACACATGGTTTTTCCCTCAGCCTTATCCAATCTTCCAAAGGGAAGGGGTGAATGTACTTCTGATATACCACCAGAGTCCACAATCTCTAAGTGGACAAAAGTCTCCATCCACATTTTGTTGCTTGAGATTTTGAGAACATAACAATACTTTTTAGACCCTAACCACCAAGCATTTTAGGCAAAGAAATATATTCCAATTTAACCTAAGGGAGAATAATGTGTTCTTGAGTGTCAATCCGTAGAAATTTGAAACAGATTCTTCTAGATTTTTCTAAGACTCCCCAAGGGATCCAAACCATTGACATCTAGAACACAGGATGACTTATAAAACTGATTTGACTAGAACTAACCTTCCTACTCTTAAAAACCACCTTAAGATCCAACCTTTTAATCTTTGCGATTAACCATGATCAATCTTCCTTCTTGTATCAATTAGGTTTCAAATGAAAACCCAGGTATTTTAAACCTACATCCATTTCTAATAGGTGAAAAGGGAAAGCATTCCTGAGATTCTGCAATTCATGACCTACCAGTTTTTGAGCAGAAATACATGATTTCATATCATTAACAACCATGCATGTCAATAATCTGAAATAAATTAGCATCATTTTTACATGAACCATTACAATTAATTAGAATATCATCAACAAATAGTAAATAAGTTTAGGGAATTAGCAATAAAATAACCCTAGAAATTACCTCTACATTTAGAATGTACCAACAAATGGCTGAGACCTTCAACTGGTAACATGAAAAACAAAGGAGACAGGGGGAATCATTGATCAAAACTCTCTAAGCATGGAAAAGATGGGAGGTAGACTCATTTATTAGAACAACAAAAGAGACTGAATGAATGCATCCCATCACCCAATTTATAAAATCAATCATGAACCCTAGATGAGTTAGGAGTCTAATGTACATCCAACTCACATGATCATATGCTTTTGAAAGATCAATCTTTATTACAACTCCTTTTAATATGAGAGTTTTGAAACTATGGAGACTTTCTTGGGCCACGCCAATGGCTTCATGTATCTACCTCCCTTCAATAAAGCCAAATTGTTATCTTGAAATAGAATTTGATAGAATAGGATTTATTTTTCTTGCAATAACGTTAGAGATGACCTTATAGATACAGTTACATAGAGAAATAGGACGAAAGTCCTCAAAGGTGGTAGACATGTCCACTTTGGGGATAAGTGAAATGAAGTTAGAGTTGAAATCCACAAATACTCTACCTTCCATTCTTGATTCATTTACAAATCCTAATAAGTCCATGCAAATAAGCTCATAAATCCCTTCAAAAACCTATATCCCACACCTGTGAGGACCAAGAGTTTTGTCTTTCTGAAAACTGGCAATAACAACCTTCAATTCCTCATCGGATTCCTCCTCCACTAGAGATCTATTGTCGTCAACATCCACAAACCTTGGGAATAATTGGGAAACCCTATTTACTTCAGTGATACTAGCCCTTTCAATCTCCTTACAAGTCTTATGAAATTGTGCTCAACCTAAAGAAGAAAGGCTTTCAAAATTTGAAACCTCCCCACATTCCTCGTCTTGAAGATTCCATATTATATTTCACAAGTTCCTTCCCTTAACGTATGCTTGGAAAAATTGTGTTCTCATCCATGCCTTTTAGCCAGATGTCATTTCTTTTGAACCTCCATGCCACTTCTTGTGCCTCTAGGATGGCCTTCTTGTGGGATTCTAGACGAACCAGGGTTTCTCTAGATTCCTCATTCAAAAAACCCCCATCCCTAGAATTATAGATAACATGAATCTCCCTTTCAATATCAACAAGTTGCAACCAAAGATCCATTGTTTTGAACATAAGAGATCCAACCTTCCTTGAACAAGTTTATAAAATCTTCATCTTTTATCCATGTAGAATTTAGCTTAAACTGACTACTAGGCTTGGGGCCATGATTTTTCAGATTTAGCGCAATGGAAAAGTGGTTAGACTCTCCCTTGGAGCCAACCCATTGTCGAATATTATAAAAATGATCCACCAATGCTTCTACCACTAAAAATATTTCAATCCTTTTTTCTATCTAATCCTCCCCAATATAATGGTTTCTCCAAGTAGGACTTATCTTTACTTGCTCTACATCCAACAAATTTTTTCCTCTTACTGAAAAAGTAATTAGAGAGGTTATCACCTTTGGCCCTAGGGCCCCAAGACTCGGTATCACCCAAGTAGAAATTTAAAACCCTTCCAAAATCAAATTCTCAAAATTCATCACCTTCAACCCAAATAAATTGTTCCAAAAATCCACACAGCCTTTATAAGGCCTGTAGAGATTGATGCAAATGAGTGGATCCCCTAGCTTCAAAGAGAAATTTTGAGCCCTAACCCATAACTGATATCCCATAAATTTTGAGCAATAAGTTTGTGAATATCCTAGCCCACAACAAGACCCCCAGAGCAACCATGGGCATCCAAGGCAATAAAACACCAACCTCCAAACATAGGTTCTAGTGTTTTTGAGACAACCTTCCCAAGACCTAGGGTTTCCTGGAGAAAAACAATATTTTATCCCTTGACCTTAACTAGCCTCTCGAGCACAAGTTTTTTAGAGGAACTTGCCAAGCCTCTACAATTGAATGATATAATTCATTAGGAAACCAAACCTTGGGTGTTCAATGATCTAAGTGCCCTCGTAATTGATAATGGTTTACTTGCAACCAACTCTTCTCTGGACTTTTTTTAGGCTTTGGAAAAAATTAATTTCCTCCCATGAGAGTTGGAACTATGAGGGGAGAGCACAATTTGTCCTAAACCATCTGGTTGACTTTCGAAAGAGGGGAAAATATGTCTAGATTGTAAACTATATAGGATCTCTCCTACTTCTTGTTTCCCTAAGAAAGCATAGAAACCAAAAGAAATAGAGGATCTTGAGGATGAAAGGGCCATCGAAAAAGGGGGGGGGGGACAAGATAATTGACTTGGGAAGAAGAAACCCTCAAAACATGATGTGACACAACAAACCCCAAAACCCTAGATATAGGACCCCAATCATGTCCCAAACTTGAAAAAGATATTGCAAGAGAACAAATATTAGGAAGGGAAGAAAGAGAACCTAGAGGATGCATGACTAGGGCTAACATCCCACCATTGGCTTAAGGAGAAATCCCTTCACCAACAATCAAATCCTGAGAGAGAAACCTTGCATCTAGCATTCCAGAATCTGGTGAATCATCCAAAATTTTATGCACCACAAAATGGTCTACCTCCCCATCCTTCAACCCTACCCCAAGTCATCCAGTAGATCCACCTTCATCTTATTCTTGACCTCCCTTATGATAAGTCTTTTTTGAAGGGGAGATTGCAGTGGTGAAAATTATGCCCATATTTGTGACAATGCTTACATCTAAAAAACACCCCTTCATAATCAAGCACCTGGAGTCATTCAATACCTTTGCCGATATTTATGGTTCATAAAGGTGATTGCACAAGTCTAGGTTCACAAGGATACTAGCCATACACATATCCTTCGTTTCTTTGAATGAGTAACCCACTTTAAGGAAAACCCTAATAGAATTTCCAAGATATTTGAAACTATTTCCATTCAACATATGGGATAGTAATCCAGGTAGCAAGACCCAAATGGGAACCATGTCAAGCCTTTCCGAAATCCTGTTAAAAAGCGACATCCAAAATTTGAACGATAGAAGAGTCAAGTTAATGGACCATACTAAAACGATAATTTTTTCACTCTCCTTGTGAGACCCAAAATATATATGAATCCACCCTTTAACCATAATGGAAATCTCAAGAAGGATTTGTACCTTAGGGGATATCTTAGCCCTGAGCCACTTTTGCAAGGTCCCTGTTGCCACAAAATCTAGCAAGGCCCTAGGAGGGGAACTTATGGGACAACAACTAGACCAAATGAAAATAATGGGACAAAGACCCACTGTCACCTTAGTCAATGTCCCTTGCTTTTTACAAACTTTCACTGATGGGAGGAGTCCTAATAGTATAGGAATCACTTGAAAAGGAAGGATTAATGATCTATGTGTGAAGTGATTCCACTAAACCCATTTAAGGAGGATCTCAATCAATTCTCAATACTTCCAAGATGTTAAAGGCTCTCCAAGAAAGGCCTAGGATGGACAACAATACCTAGGGCTCGGGGTTTGTAATAAGGATTGGTATGCCTAGAGTCAAGATTCCAAATGTGATATAGGACTTGTCAATAATCTTTACAAGATAATTTCACCTCAAAGAGGGTTTTCACTTCACATAAGATGCCTAGAAATGGCCTATGCTAGACCTATGGTTTAGGAATAATTGTGGGAGGAGCTCCTCCAAGGTGCACATTAGATCAATGTAGGAGAAGGGAAAGGGTCTTGTATGTTTTATTCCACTAAATAATAGGTTCATATGACCCTAAGAATATCACCTTATCCAAGGAAAACTAACTAGGTTTCCCTTCTAGGGCACACCTAGTGCATAAGATATTTGGAGAATTAACTATGAGAATTCCACCAAAATTTGAGGTCTCCAAAAGGAAACACCAAGGAAGAGTTTAATATAAGCAGAATCTCAAATTTCCTCTAATGGATTTCATTGGATGCCATAGGTAGCCATCTAGGAAAAGGGCTTGAAATTTTTGGAGAGAAGAAAAGAGGGGGAAGGAAGGGTTGATCATCATTTTTGCTTGTACCACACCCAATCCTTGGGCTATGGAGTCTATGATGATTCAAGATTTTCTAAATTCATCTTCAAGGAGTCTAGAGAATGATTCCCTAGCAACCAATCTTTAACAATTACCTATTCCATATCTATGGTTTTTCATGGAAGCATAACAAAACACCTTCCACTAGCAACATTCATTTAATTTCATGCAATGAGTAACATGTGAAATTTACAACTAAATAACCTTTTACAGTTATCTTCAATAAATTAGAACATAAGAGAATTAGCTAGTTGCAATAATTCCACACATTATACATTATTCCAAAAGAAAATTTTCAACAAAATAGCACTTACAAGATGTCAAGAGAAATTTCCAACCCTAGAAAAGAAGTAGCTCCAAGAGAGATCGAAATTTAACTTCCAAAGATATTGAAATGCATCAAATGTCTCCACTAGCATCCAAGAGAAAAGTGTGAAATTCTTGTACAAGAGAGAAGATCCAAGTGATGATGATTCTCTCTCACAACGAAAGCTAGTTTTGTTTATTTGAGTCCCAACTAATTTGATTTAGCCTAATTAGCCCCAAAAATTATAAAATAATGTGCTAGGTACAAGTATTGGTGACAAATTCACGAAGTAGATAATAAAGTAATGAGAAAGCCATCCATTAGTAGCTCAAAATGATGATGTCATGATTAAATGAGGCCACTAGGAGGCCATGTTGAGTCCTCAAAGTGCCAAAATGAGAGAGAGGGGTCCACAAATCATGCACAAGGGGATGGCTCCTTAATGTCCATGTAAGTCATCATGTGGTGCTCCAAAGTGGCTTTGGGGCACAAATATTGGTCTCTGAGTCTCCTGGTCAAAGACAAGCCTATAAATTGCTCCAAATGAGGGAAATGAAGATGGTTCTTACCCTCCCATGTCTCAAGGGTGAGACAAACCTCCTCTGGGCCTTCAATCAACAACCAAACCATGTGTGCACTACTAGGCTTATTGGGGGGAATGTTGGTGCAAGTGCATCATCTTGCGAATATTGTGGGGCAATGAACAAGATGTTAAAGGTCCAGAGGGTTCCCATGAGATGAGATAATGCTCGATCACATGATGGAGTCTCATAGCTCTCAACACATCCCCTACAAATGTCAATATGATCCTTGGTGGGCTTGGGCCCTAGTTAAGTGGCCCAACCCATGATGAAACTGCCTACCAATTATGCATAAGATCTAATGTGTCTCCTCACTATCAAGTACAATAATTCATTATTGCATCTAAGTGAACCACACTTGTTAGTAAACGGCACAAATGATACTCCATAATGGGCTTCGCTTCCAAATTTTGGGCTTTGAGCATGTAATACTGTTACCTCCCTAGGTAGGATTGGCTAATAAGCAATCCTATTAGGTGTTCCAAGCCCCTAAGGGGAAATACATGTCCGAGGTATATCCTTCAAGTGATAGGGTCACGTGGATGGTGATGAGGTGGATTGGGACACAAGGGGTCTCAAGGAAAAATTCCATGGGTTCAATAATGGTAAAGGTGAGGGATGTCCACACATTTGGGTGTATAAATGTAGAAGGGAAAATCATGGTACATGAGTTACCCTGACCTATATTTTTCACCCTTCTTCATTTTCATTTTTCCTTTTCTTGATTTTTTTATTATTATTACTAGTCGGGGCTCCAAAAGATAAGAACATGTTGTGTATGATATGAGTAGTGATTACCCCCTTAAGTTGTGTCAATTCATCGCCCACCAGGGGTTGGGACATGCATATGTTTCTTAATGATACAAGAGGCACTCAAGGGGCCCTAGCAACCAGGGTGATGGCCATAATGAAGGGGTATAGATCATGTTTGGTGTTTTCCCACATGCTAATATATTGTCCCGGCCATCTTTCGCATTTTGTGATATTGCTTTCTTTTGTATGTGGCCATGATATGTTTTTAATCCTTTTTTTTAGCCGCATCAACCTTTGGGTAAACATTTCCAGACCCAACCCAAATATGTGGACAAGGGGAGAGGGAGTACCAAAGCCTTGTGCGTTGAGAAATCTAGGGCATTCAAAGTTAACAATTTCTCTACTTGGTAATTGCTTGTGATATGCTTTTTACTTCTTAGCTTATGATCTTTTCTTTGTTAGCTTATTAGTGTGTTCTTCTCATCAAGAAAGTTACCAAAATAAATAAAGACAAGTGACATAGAATGTAGGCTTCTCTAGCGAGGGCCAAAACCTCTCACCACTTGAGAGGAAAACCCAATCGAAATTATTCTTCTAGATATTCGATTGATAAGTACCAAGACCATCGCTCATACTCTTAACTCTAGTATCCTCCCAAGACAATTGCCACTAACCTTAATGCTCTGCTTCTTCCTTTCCTTGTCTTCCTTCTTGATCTTGAACTGCTCTCCTCGAATTTTACTTAGAGAAACCCTGTCTCTATTCTTCTCACTGCTTCCTCCCGATTTCCCTCGAGAATCTCGGTCTCTAGGTCTTCTCTAGAGAAATTCGGTCTCTATCTTTCTCGACTTCCTCTAGAGAATCTGGGTCTCTAAGTATTCTCCTTCAACCTTCCCAGAAGAATCCTTTCTGCTCCAAAAGAAACCCTTTTTCACTTTCCCAGAAGAAACTTCGTTGTCCTAGCTTCGCACTGCCCATAAGAGACTTCGCTGCCCCAAGAGAAAGTCCTTTTCACTGGCCCATAAGAAAGTCTCTCAGAAGATACTTTCGCCCTTCTATTTACCGCTCCTTCGCACCTCTTGTTATACTTTCTTCACACTTCTTTCTAGACCGAATTCAAGTTGAGTTGCTTGCCTAGAATGGAGGCCGAGTTCTTCTATTTATACCCTTCTTCACATGACCTTAAGGCTGACTTGAAAAATGGAGTTAGGAAGACTTCATCTAGTAGATTCCCCAACATTTGTAGGTTGACTTGAAGAGGTTAGGTAACAAGTTCTTGGAGGATGATACTTTTACATAGACAACATGACCTTTTACAAAGTGTAACATGACTTCATTTACATGACAATGACTCTACATTTTAAGACTAGATGAAAAATAAATCCTAAAGACTTTCAATGGGAGTATTGACTTAAAAAAAAATCCTTGCTCATGAAACCCATGAAGCAAGTCAATATAATATTTTCATTTTTCTTATTTACATCTCATTACATAAAAACATAGTTACATGTCATTATGAAGACCGAACCTAGTTACACTTTTCAATATTGTGGATCCAATGTTCATGTGTGATGAAGAATGTAACTAGTGTCAGTATTCATAATTGTACTTGAGTCATAATAAAATGTATTTATCAAAAGAAAGAAAAATAAATTTTATTATTACATAAATTGACTTATTAAATCATGGGCTTCATGCTTGGGTCAATTGTTCTTAAGTCAAATCCTCCTTTGAAAGATTTTAGGGTTTATTTCAAGTGTCCTTGTCCATGTCATATTGTAAAGAACCCTTCTTGGGATTTATTTGTCAAAGAAGAAATTTATTTTATTGTAAAATGGGTCAATGAGGCCTCCTCCACCAAGTCAGCCTCAAACTAGACAAGTCGACCTAAATTGGGCAACATAATCACTATATAAAGGCAACAACTTGACCTCATTTGTGACTCACTCTCGACAAGTTTGATCTGTGGTTTCTACGCAAAGAAAAAGTGTGAATTTCTAAGGAAGAAGAGGAAAAGGATAGTGAAGGAGAAGGAGGTCTCTCACAAGCATAAGAAGTCGAAATTATCTCTCCTTTTCCAGCATGTGTGAAGTTGTGAAGCTATTGGAGGGGATGAAATTTTTCATTTGCTGGGGAGGCCTAAATTTTGAAGCTGGGCCGAAATTCTAGAGAAGTTGGGCCAAAATTCTAGAGAAGTTGGGCTGAAATTTCTAGGTCGATGCTAGGTTGAAGCTATTGGACAAGAAGAGACTATTGAAGGTTGTTGTATCTCATTGGAAGGTTGACCTGGTGGAGGAGGAAGGTCTATTGGCCTAGGGTCTTGGTCTATCTCATTTTAATTACTAAAGGAAGAGTTCTTAACTGGATTTTCCCCTATATAGGGGTTTTTCGCTAGCTGTGTGCCTACATTTGGTGTCCTTGATCTTCGTATTTTGGTTTTGGTAATTGCTTAATGAACTAAGATAAAAGAAGAACATAAGAAACATAATAATATCTCAAGGAAATCAAAAGTAATTATCAACAAGAGAAAATATTTTTTCCTTTTTGATTTTCTAACATGGTATCAGAGCTAAAGTGAAGAAGGAAGAAGAAGGCAACTTGAAGATCTATTGAAGAAAAGGAGATTGAAGGAGGTTATTAGAAGGAATCATATAAGGAGATAAGCCTACTATCTACAAGAACTATGTCTAACTCAATGAAGGCAGAAAACAAATTAGAAGGAGCCTCTAACTACAGGGCATGGAAAAAGAGGATAGCTCTCATCCTCGAGAAAATAAAGTTTTGGATCTAGTTAGAGGAAGCCTATAGATGAATCAAGTAAAGCAGAGAAAGCAAAATTCAAAGAAACAAAATATTGGATATGAACCTAATAGTGGATGGAGTAAAGGACAACCTCATTCCATATATATCCAATATAGATTCCGCTTAACAAATGTATGAGGCTCTATCCAAATTATTCACAATCAAGAACATTGGTCAAATTGCAAGCATCAACAATGAATTAAAAACTATGAAGATTACAAAAGACGATATTGTGGCATCCTTCTTTATAAGGATATCTAGAATCATAGATGAAATCCAAGCAATAGATGATACTATACCAGAAAAAGAGCTCATGATTACTGCCTTGCTAGGACTACCAACATCATGGAGTATCTTTGCATCAGGAATCAACAGTTGGAAGGATACTTCGACATTCGAGCAAATGTGGAATGCATGCACTTAGGAAGAAGATCGAGTATCAATAACTAACAACAAGAAGGAGGAAGAAGAAGAAGAAATATCTAATTCCTATTCCATTCATCACAAAAAGAAGGGAACCTTCAAGAAGGTCAAATGACCAAATAAGAAGATTTAACTATTCAAGACCGAATGCTATAATTGCCATAAGATGGGTCATTATAAAATACATTGTCTTGAGAATCCAAGGAATAAAAGGAGAGATAGCGATCAAGAAAATATTATTGATGAAGCACCACCTAAGAAGAGAAAGATCGAAGAATCAAAAGTCAGGGACTTATACTACTAAGTCCTCTCTCCCTTATCCCTTTTAGCCTTCTGTTTAAGTTTTGAATTATTTTCCTTTATGTTTTGATTTCTAGAACTTGTAGGTATAACATGCCTTGTCAGAACATTTTTGAATTATTTTGATAAGCTATTGGTATCCCTTGAGATTGGATTAAGAGGTATCCCTCGTCATTTTACCAAAGATAAGTATCTTACTCCTTGCATTATATTTTAATTTTGGTTTCCTCTCTTATCAATATGTGTTTGTAATATATGCTAATAACCTTTCTAATTATATTTTCCTTTTTTAGGAAAGCTTGTTGTATGCTCAAGGGTTATGGAGGAGACCTCAAAGGATAAACTTGAAGCATGGTAGAAGTTCTGTTGCAAAGGAAGTCCTTCAAGATTTAATGTTCTACAAAGTTTGTAAGGAACAACTAGAGGTATGTCTTAGACCATAAGCTTTGTTCTGTTCATAAAAAAAGTATATTCATTCATTTTTTAAATTTTCTTTACATTACTGACATCGTTATGTCTAGGGTTTTGAATCACAAAGATTCTTGTTAGGGTTATTAATCATTATATTGAATCTACCCTCATTATATTATGATTCTTTTGGAACCTTAAAAGGTTCATTGTAAAACCCTAACTTAAGGGTATATCAATATTTGTGAAACCATAGTCTACTTAGGGTTATTGATGAAATCTAGAAAGTACTATTCTTTTGATGTTTAGGGTTTTGATGGAAACCCTAGTCCTTTAGGGTTTGTTTTATTGAAGCCCTAGATATTTAGGGTTTCATAAATTAGGGTTTATAAGCAAGGCCCTTATATTAGCTAAGATGATGTCCTAGGAATGAAGCCCTAGGTATATATTTGTTTGTATGATCGAAACCCTAGTCTAAATGAAATTGTTGTTTATCTATCTTAGATGCTTTGATGCTTGTGTCTTGGATTTACTTAGTAGACATTGATGATAAATGTCAGTGCATGAATTCCTAGATATGTATATGTGAGTATGCTAACCTAATTGTTGATAGTTTGTGAATTCTAGGGTTTGTAACAAAGCCCTAGTAGAAGTTTAATATTCTAGGATATCATGATAAAATCTAGGGTTTGCAACAAACCCTAGTAGAGTTTAAAATGTATAGTAGAATTTTTATTTGATTGAATTGTTGATATCTAAGGATTTGAGTCTCTAAGATGGAATCTAGGGTTTGTAATGGATCATAGTAGAATATGTCATATATCTCTGAAAATAATATTGAGGCCCTAGATAGAACGAGATTGATTTCTTGATCAAGTTGCTTTATGTTGTACTCTAGGGTTTGTAACAAAACACGAACAAGAAGTTGAAGTTTAGAAGTATGTGTCTCTTGTTTATTATCCACCTAACTAGTTTTAGGTATATGATGTCTAAAGTGTGAATGTTTAGATGCTTCCATTATAATGACTTGATTTTGATATAGTTAAATTCATGTTTTTGTATTTGGTTGTACTTGCTACTAAAGTTTCGTAGGTACACAATCTTCAAGATGTTAGAGATATACGTAACTGAAAAATAATGATGAGCATGATGAAGAAAGATATAAGGATGAGGATGATCAAGATGACCTTATTGAATTTGTGAAAGGTTGAAGCTTCTTTGATGTTATAGAATAGGAAAATGGTTGATCTCTCGAAGTTAAGAAGAAACATGGTTAAAAGAAAAGAGTACATCTCCCTATTTAAGAGGGAGGGCATATCATGATAGTCATGGATACCTTGAAGAAGAAATTAGAGAATGAATGAATGTACTAAAAAGTATTGAGGATGTCTTGGTGTTGCTGAAGAAATGAAAGAAAAAAAGCTTCCAACTAGTTGCATATCAATAACTTGATATAAGTGGCATCATGATGATTAAGGACCCCGAAGGTTTGTATTTACTTGTATATGTATATTTGAAAATTTACTACTAATTGGGGTTTGTGCTTGTCTCTCCATAAATAGGTTGAACACTCTGGGAGCATGTTTGGGCAAATGGATATATCTAGTTTATTAGCGAGAGATGAAGCATATAATGGCAGATGCTTGGGAGGACATCTGGCTAGCCTATGTGTGTTTGATGTTTAGATCCCAAAAAGTGAGGGTGGCTTTGGTCTTGGAGCTCTAACCTTAGATACACACCTAGACCCCTGAGTTGATCGTTAGTTAGTAAGCCTGATGGTACCTACACTGGCTGAAAGCTTTAGTCCATCTTAGTCCCACCCAGATAGATTACTTGGTCAGAAATCTAGTCCATAGCAACGAGTTTGCTAGAACTCTTCGTAGTTCATTTTGGAGATCTTCCATGTACCTCTATAGATATATGTAATTATGAATACCTCCCTAGTTAAGAGGGATTGTTGAATAATATAACTAGTGTCGATATTCATAATTGTACTTGAGTCATAATAAAATGTATTTATCAAAAGAAAGAAAAAGAAATTTTATTATTACATAAGTTGACTTATTATAGCATGGGTTTCATGCTTGGGTCAATTTTTTTTAGGTCAAAGCCTCCATTGAAGGCTTCTAGGGTTTATATCAAGTGTCATTGTCCATGTCATATTGTAAAGAACCCTTCTTGGGATTAATTTGTCAAAGAAGAAATTTATTTTATTATAAAATAAGATAATTAGGCCTCCTCCACCAAGTCGGCCTAAATTGGGCAACAAAATCATTATATAAAGGCAACCACTTGACCTCATTTGTGACTCACTCTCAACAAGTTCGATCTGCAGATTCTGGGCAAAGAAAACGTGTGAACTTCTAAGGAAGAAGAAGAAAAGGATAACAAAGGAGAAGGAGGTATCTCAAAAGCATAAGAAATTGAAATTCTCTCTTTTTCCCACACGTGAAGTTATGACGCTATTGGAGGGGCTAAAATTATGAAGCTGGGTCGAAATTCTAGTGAAGTTGGGTCAAAATTTCTAGGTTGATGTTGGGTTGAAGTTGTTTGATAAGAAGAGAATATTGAAGGTTGTTATATCTCATTGGAAGGTTGACATGGTGGAGGAGGAAGATCTGTTGCTCTAAGCTCTTGGTCTATCTCATTTGAATTACTGAAGGAAAATTCCTTTACTAGGTTTTCCCCTATATAGGGGTGTTTGTTTCCTTGGTTGTGCACCTACATATTGTGTCCTTGATATTTTTATTTTGGTTTTGGTAATTGATTGATGAAATAAGACAAAAGAAGAACATAAGAAATATAATAATAACTCAAGGAAATCACAATTAATTATCAAGAAGAGAAAATATTTATGCCTTTCTGATTTTCTAACAATGTGGACCCACAGAGGTAAGATGATGAAATAGAGCATGTAATGTGTGGAGGAGAGTGAAAATTATGGAATGGGAAAACGAGACCGCACTACCAAAATCGGGGTTTCCCAAGTAGTTCCCATCCTGAAGCTATAAACCAATAGGGGAGATCCCACAGAACTAGGGTTGAGGATCAACCCCCCATTTAAGGTCAGGGAACAATATTACAGTCAAAGCCCTTCTTCCAAGTCACCTAATAATCCATACCTAATGTGCCCAAGGAAGAACAAGCATAAGCACTTAATTGCACAATTAAATACGTACGTTTAGGATTAGATAGCCCACCTTCAAACATACACTCTCGAGGCATGGGCAAGGTGACATATGACTGGCTCGGGGAATGAAGATCAATTAGCATATATATCAGCTACAGTGGTGGTTGCTGGTTGTCTGCTGAAGGCAAATTTAGGATAATAATATTTTCACCCTCTGGCCCAACCGACTAGAGACTTCTTTGTTAGTGACTTAGCCTACGCCATCTCCATGTCGTCCCTCAGACTGATCTTGTAAGAGGCATGGAAATTTGTGTTCTTCACAAGCCTATCCTTATTTGATTTGGGCCTTGTTAAAATTGGAAACTAAGGCCAAACTCCATATGGGTCACCTTATTTATGATAACGGATATTTTTCTTGGATTCCTCTCTCCAAGAGGTGTAGGATTTATCTAAAGATCATCTGGTTCCAACTTGTAAAAATGAAGATATGAATTTATTTGTATTATTGACAAATTGTCAAGGTTGGCCAACAAGCAAAACAAGAATTTTAACCCCCATCTCATCCTTAACGTTGCATATAAAAGGAGGAGACCTCAAGTCATTATTGGATCATATCATCTCATGATCTCTCTCTCCACTTTTTTGGGTGTCTTCTCAAAAGGAGGACACAGTGGAAAGAAATATCTCAAGCCCTAGTTGCAGTCAAGAAGGAGCCCTAAGACAACATGAAGGATCCTGGAAGGGAAACATGGGAATTTTTGTGAGTTGTAGGTGACAACGCAGCTAATAAGGTTGTTCTAGGGCATGATCCAAGGTTTGGTTTAGGTGTGTTTGCTAGGCATGGAATCCACAACCACAAGGAGAAGTAATATGTCAGCATATGGCTATATATGTATGTGGTTGGGTGCTGGCAGGTGTAGACAACTAGGCCGAGTTCATGAGGAAGATAAACGTTGTTGCTTGGGTTTGTTTGGGTATCATTTATGAAGGCCGAAAGCTACAACAAGCTATTGTGCTAGGCCGCAGGCCATAGCACATAACTGGAGGTTGTGTTAAGGGTTTTCATGGGTGGAAAACACCTTTAGGAGGCAATGTGGGATGAGAGGATGGTCTCCAAGGTGGACCACAACCCTACAAGGGTTTGTTTTCTGGCTGTGTGGTGGAACTAGGGCTACAGGACATGCCCTAACCAAGAGTGCAACAAACAACAGTGCAAACAATGTTACAACAATGTTTTGTGGAGGGTTGCTCGATTGATGGTATTTGAACTCCTGAAGGGTATGTCGTAGCTCTGTTAGGGACTTTTTGGAGACTGTCATGGGAGTTTAGGGTTGCAACAAGTGACCTAACCTGAACAACAATCGACTGTGGAATGTAAATAGAATTATGAGCAGTTTTTGGGTTGATTGAGCTTACTGTTGAAGGCCGAAGTTGATTGGGCTTGACCGAGCTACTTAGAGGAAGAATTCTACCTTGTTTGACCAGCATTGCCTTTTCTGGTCAAGGCTTATCTATTGTCGTCATAAATTATTAGAATTGTAATTTGTACTATCTCTCTCTCTCTCTGTTGAACTATTGAAGAATATAAGAAGAATTGATCAAGGGTTTCCCCACATTGGGGTTTGTCCCTGGCTGGTGCCACATCTTGTTTCTTCTTGTCTTGACTTGTCTTCTATTGTTTATGTTTATGTTCTATCTGCATTTTACTATCATGCTGATGTGATTGCTAAACTGGTTTTTGATACTGGGCTAATTAAGAAATTGAAGTAAATTTCTCTTAAGCATAGAACATACTAAAAATTAACATGGTATTAGAGTTGAGGTGAAGACAAAGCCCAAGAAAGAGTGAAAGAGCAATCACCGAAGACAGTTGGACAAGGACAAATGCTCAATGGGTTCCTCATCCCACTTCCCGACTGAAGAGAAGTTTTGTGAAAAGTCTGACTATCATGGATGGAAGATGTCTCTTGATCTAACATTGGAAGAACAAGAAGTGTTGGACTATTTGAGGGGTAAAATCCCCGAGCCTCATTCAAATGCACTGGCTGCTACAAAAAAAAAGTACAACAAGGCCGAAGTCAAAGTGAAGAAGATTATCAGAGATTCCATTGACAAGCATCTAGTGGCCATTCCATTGAAAAGCGTCTGGTGGCCTACATCTCCAATCTAAACACCTCCAAGGAAATCTACGACAGGATGGTCAACATGTTCAAGGTTAGTGATGCAAATCAAATTTTATTTCTCAAAAATAAATTGAAAGATATTAAGAAGGGCAAGGACAAGGATATTCAGTCCTAATTCTTATGGATCATTGAGATCAAGAATGATCTTCCATTGATTGGAGAGGTCATTCCTGACATAGAACTTACTATCACTACCCTTGGAGGACTCCCACCTACATGGTATATATTTAGAACCACTATTCTTAATAACGACCGAATTTTGGGATTTGAAGAATTGATGTCAAGATGCATTCAAGAAGAGACAAGAATGGTGGAGCATGAAATTCCTTCTAATAGAGGCACCCCCACTGCTTTCTCCACTCCTGCCAAAAGGAGAAATAGTGCAAGGTCTAAAGGTCATTTCAATGGAAAGCCCAGATCTAAGGGTGGAAAGAAGGGCAAGTGCTTTGTTTTCAATAAGTTTGGCCACTATGCAAGGGAGTGTCCAAATAGAAGGGGCACATCACATGATGATGATCACAATCATTCGAGGGCCAACTTCAACAATAAAAATCAAAGGAATGGAAGGTTCAATGCAAAAGGAAAAAGGAATGTGGGACATCAAGGAAATGGTCAACCCTCCAAGAAAGCAAGGAACTCCAGGTATGAAGAATCAAATGCTGTTAACAATAAGCAAAATGAATACTATCTTATATCGAACCTCTCCACTATCTCTCCTTCAGACACTTTGGGGAATTGTCTAATTGATAGTGGTGCCTCAAGGCACTTCACCGGGTACAAGGAAGCTCTCTCTAATCTGATAGAGAAGGAGACAAACTTGGAGATTATTCTTGGAAACGATGCCACCTATCATGTGAAGGGAGTAGGGAATGTTACCCTTCAATTGAATCAAGGTAACACGATTCACTTATAAGAAGTTCTATATATACCTGATCTCAAGAAGCTAGTGTCCATTTCGGCTATGGAAGATAAAGGATACAAGGTGGCATTCATCGATGGAAAGGTACGTGTTTGGAAAAGAAATTTTAAAGATGATTTTACTCTTGTGTTCCAGGTTGACACTTTGTATCAAGTTGGAGGAAGTCCATTGGGAGCCATGTCTTGCGACACACAATCCAAACTATGACACCAGAGGTTTTCCCATCTTCATTATAAGGCTCTTACCGATGTGAGACAGATGGTGATATGTATGCCCGAGTTCAAAGTAGAGCATGAAGGTATATGTCTGGGATGTGCCGAAGGAAAACTTACAAGGGGACCATTCCCCTCAAGTAATAGCAAGACCACTGATATATTGTAGTTGATCCACTCCGACATATCTGGTATAATGCCTGTAAACTCCTTGGGAGGATACTTATATTATATCACCTTTATGGATGACTATTCTTACAAGACTTGGATCTACTTCCTCAAAAAGAAGGACGAAGTGTTCACCTGGTTCCATCACTTCAAAGTCTATGTGGAACAACCCCAGGGGTTTGAGGCTCATGATCGGGAATTTCATGT
>APFE030313841.1:0-24175 GCA_000404065.3 Pinus taeda | reverse complement strand
GGATCAATTGGAACTGACTTCGGTCAGTAAGATTGGTATGACACTCTCTTTATTGGAACTGACTGCGAGTTAGTAAGAGTGGTATGCCACACTCTCTTTATTGGAACTGACTTCGGGTCAGTAAGAGTCGTATGAGACACTCTCTTTTATCTAGGACTGACATTAGGTCAGTAGAGAATGGTATGATACATTCTCAATCACTTCTTGTTCTTCATAGTTCAACAGTGTAGAGCAGTGCATTGATGGCAGAGATAGTACCAATTGGCAGATCGATTAGCAGATGGAGTTCTCCCTAGTTGAGAGGGAGTGTTAAAATTGGAAACTAGGTCCAAAATCCATATGGATCACCTTATTTATGACAACTGATATTTTTCTTGGATTCCTCTCTCCAAGAGGTGTAGGATTGATGTAAAGATCATCCGATTCCGACATGTAAAAATGAAGGTATGAATTTATTTGTATTATTGACAAATTGTCAAGGTCGACCAGCAAGAAAAATAAGCATTTTAACCCCCAACTCATCCTCAACGTTTCATATAAAAGGAGGAGACCTCAAGTCATTATTGGATCATCTAATCTCATGATCTCTCTCTCCACTTGTTTGGGTATGTCTTCTCAAAAGGAGGACGTGGTGGAAATAAAGATCTCAAGCCCTAGCCGCAGTCGAGAAGGAGCCCTAAGGCAGTGTGAAGGAGCCTAGAAGGACAACGTGCGAATTTATGTGTGTTGTAGGTGACAACGTGGTGAATAAGGTTGTTCTAGGGCACGATCCAAGGTTTGGTTTAGGTGTGGTTGCTAGGCAGGGAAGCCACAACCAAAAGGAGAAGTAATTTGTTGAAGATAGGTCAACATAGGGCAAGATATGTATGTGGTTGGGTGCTGGAAGGTGCCGACAACTAGGTCGAGTTCATGAGGAAGATAAATGTTGTTGTTTGAGCTTGTTTGGGTATCATTTGTGAAGGTTGAAAGCTACAACAAGCTATTGTGCTAGGCCTCAGGCCATAACACATAGCTGGAGGTTGTGTTAAGGGATGTCATGGGTGGACAACATCTTTAGGAGGCAGTGTGACATGAGAGGAGGGTCTCCAACGTGGACCACAACCCTAGAAGGGTTTTTTTGTTGACTGTGTGGTGGAACTAGGGCTACAAGACGTTCCCTAACCAGGAGTGCAACAAACAACAATGAAAACAATGTTGTAGCAATGTTTTGTGGAGGGCTACTAGATTGATGCTATTTGAACTCCTCAACAGTATGACGCAACTCTCTTAGGGACTATTTGGAGATTGTCAAGGGAATTTAGGGCTATATCAAGTGTCCTAACTTGAACAACAATCAACTATGGAATGTAAACAAAATGATGAGCAGTGCTTTGGGATAATTGAGCTTACTGTTGAAGGGCGAAGTTGATTGGGCTTGACCTAGCTACTTAGAGGAAGAATTCTACCCTGTTTGACTAACATTGCCTTTTCTCGTCAAGGCTTATCTAATGCTATCATAAATTATCAGAATTTTAATTTGTAATATCTCTCTATCTACTAAACTATTGAATAATATAAGAAGAATTAATCAAGGGTTTCTCCACATTGGGGTTTGTCCCTGGCCGGTGCCACATCTTATGTCCTCTTGTCTTGGTTTGTCTTCTACTGTTTATGTTTATGCTAAACTGGTTATTGATATTGGGCTAATTAAGAAATTGAATTAAATTGTTCTTAGGTATAGAACATATCAAAAATTAACAAGCCTGGAACCAGACAAACCTTCATCAGGCAAGTGAAAGACTACTTCACCATCACCTTCCTTGACTTAGTTTTCACATTCTATAGGTGTGGTCTAATGTTCACCACCATCCCCATCCACTAGAAAAGTGTTCAAAAGACTAATCGTTTTCAGCAAAAAACCCTTCCTTTCTTATTTTGCCTCTATTACTAGATAGGTGGCCAACAAGTGAAAGCCTCCAACCGTGGCTGAAAAGGGTAGATTCCCCTCACCTAGAGAAAAAAACATAGGTGTCTCAAACCTTGGCTCCTAAAACCCATTAAGAAGAGGCCCAAAAGCATTAAAACTAGACCTCCTAAGAAAAGGGGGAACCCATAAATAACATTCCGCATCTCCACATGTCCTGAACCACCACAATATAACTCGGGAAGAGTAAAAGACTGAGAAACCTGTGGTAAACTGATAGCATTTGATCCATGATTGCCAAAATATTTGCCAGAAACCCAAAGTTCCTATGGGGTGAGCCCTCTTAATGAAACCATACCCCCTTACTGATAGGTTATTTAACCATTTTATGTTAGTTTTTGTAGCATAAGAGAAGTGTTGTAGTCTCGACTTTGGCTAGAGAGGCTAATAAACACAAGATCTCCAAAACCCATAAAAAGTTTCAACAGAAAACATCCCTCAAGATAGCTCAATTAAATTAATTGATGTATAATTAAAAAATTCATAAGCCTAACTTAGGGAAATCAATTAATTAAAGGGAATTAATTGAGAAATGTGAGGATGCTATAGAAACTCACACAAATTGAGTTTGAGATGATCTTAGTCATTGATGGGGATCTAATCATGGACATTGGATCTCCAATGGGATATTATAAGAGAAACTTGATGGTGATATAGAATACACACTTGTGAGGATGAGTTCATTTGCAGACCAAACCATCCATCTCCAAAGGTCGACTAGGGAAGAAGAGTTCAAGCCAAAAGGGATGCAAAGACAAATAGGGAGCAAAGACAATGATTCTAGAGGATGTTTTCAATTCCGAAGAGGCAACAACAATAGGGCAAGTTATTCCACTAGAGACTACATAGGGACTGCGCAGGAAGCTTCAGAAGGCAGTTCGATTTGGTTGAGAAGAAGGTCAATTAAGGTACCGGAGGCCAAGACAATTTTTCAAAGGGCCAGAGAATCACTTCCAACAGCAATATTAAGCATGACGCCTTGATTAGAGGCATATTAAGGCAGTGCGAGTTATAGGTTGTGCAACATCTACACAAGGTCCTATGTAACATCTATGCAGGGGCATGCACAGGGGCCTTGGATAGCCAAGTACGAGTGGTCAATTTGCTACCAAATTTCTTGTGGAGGGAAAGAAACTCCCTTAATAAATATGGCTAGATTGTTTTATAGAGGATTTCTAGGTTGGCATCCAGATTTGTACTCAAAATTTTCACTGTTGTATAATAATAATAAAACCGTCATCTGTTGCACTGATTTTCCCACATTGGGTTTTTCCAAGGACATTTGTCCAAAAACAACAGTGCCAATTTTATTGTGTGTGCTCTATTTTCTCAAATCCTATTTTATTTTCCACGGTATTTTTATGGTGAAGAAATTGCAGTGTAATTTATTCTTTATTTTTCCGTAATAAAATAAATTGCATAATTGATCAGTTAGAAGAATAAATTTCAATTGTTGCATTTCAAGGAATTTTCACATGGTATCAAAGCAATTTTGATCATATGAGGAGCTTAGTAGTGGAGAGGGAGAAAAATCGTTATTCAAAGGGAGTCTAAGTGAATTTCCTCTAGGTATGCGCAGAGGGCTAGCCAGGAAATGCGAATTGCAGGGTAGAAGGGTTTGATTTCCAGTTACATGTGCAAGAAAAGCTCGATGTGCCCAGTACTATTCTAGCAAGTAGTGGTGTTATCTAGAAGAAATTCTGATGAGCAGATCAAAGAATTCGTTTAGCAAATCTAGGCGCAATGGTTTTGTAGCAGTTTGCAGTGGAAGATCAACATTGGGTGGAAGAGAAAAGCAAACAAAGGAATTTCCATAAGAGGGTTTCCAAATCTTTTTTTCAGGAGGAAATATGATATTTCCAATAGCAAAAGGTTGTAGCATTTTTGCCAATCAACCAGTGCGAGCTTTAGAAGTAGTAGATCCTGTGCCAAATTCTAGAGAAGGACTTCCAAAAGGTTGAACGAGTTTCCTAGTTGGTGTAGCAAGTTGTGTGAGTGTCGGGGAAGGACTTCCGAAGGCTAACAATAGCAAATTTTTGCATTCCTAAGGGAGTGCAAGTAGCAGAAAGAAGGTTGAGCAAGGAAATAGAAGGAGATTTCCAGATCTAGACTCCAATTATTTGAGTTGTGCAGATTTTGCAACTTTTCAGAGATGGACGTATGAGACTACTAGAGGAGGTCGTACAAGTTATCCAGAATGGAGATCTAGGAAACATATCGACTTCTAGTTGCCAAAGGAAGTGTGAGCTATCTAGTACGATTTTCAAACAAAAGAAGTTTCTTAGTAAGGGACAAGGCTTGATAGGAGATAGTGAGGCACCAGATCAAGGACGAGGAGTATGAAACTCTAGTGTATTGGATGGGAAGGATCCAATGCAAAAGAAACAAGGAGATCAGTTAGATCAACTCCAGTTGTTGCAGTAGGATCATTACATTTTCTATAGGTTCCCGCAATATCATATTAGTAGGTTCATTGTGAGTTGGCACAGTTGCAATCAGTACTCGAGAGACAGTTGCAAGACACAGGCAATGAGAATTGCCCAATTTCACGTAGCATGTGTAGTTCCAGCCATAAATGTTTCCAGTTTTCCTAAGGAAAGGAGGCCGAGTTAATTCCAGCAGGTGCAGCCGAGGGAGGCAATGTGAATTAGCTAGTTGCGGAGAAAAGGGCACAATTCTATCCAGAGATAGTCAACCAGTCTATGTTGTAGAGGCTATAGGTCGCATGCCAATGTCAAAAGGTGATCCAAAGGAAGAGTGAGTAGCTACAATGAGCAACATGAGGTAGAGTTTCTAATGGAAAGGGTTTCCAAAGGTGAGATTGTTTTTCTTGCAACAAAACTATGTAGTCCAGTTCGGCATGTAGATAGGAGTCCAAGTTGCAGCATAGAGGCTTTACTAGAAGATGGAAGGATTTCTGAGTTTTGTTTTAGAAGTAGATTGAGACCCAGAGGGAGCAACCCTATGGAATCTTAGTACTTCAGGATCTAAGGTTATCAGTACACAGTTGTAGTGATGGCAACAACATGGATGATATACAGTGTAGTGGCAACAAAAAGGTAGCAATGTTGAGGCTTCAACAATGTATGGTCAGAGTTGCAGAGTAATAGCGCATGGTGACAGCAGCTATACCTCTAGATGGAGGTGGAGCACGATCGAGGGTTGCAAAGATTTGGGCAATGTCCATTGAGGAGTAACAACAATTGTATATTACTCTTCATATGGATAATTACCCTTACTACAGGGGGCCACAATTTTCAATAGCAGATGGATTAGTGTTCAGCTTGACCTAGTGAGATTCTAAGAGACATTTGCAGAACTAGATTCAATCAGTTACTTGAGGGGCGCAAAACCAGTCAGGGTGCAGACAAATTCTCAATAAACAATGCATGGGCTAATTGTTGTCAGAGACTCAGGAGACAACTACAAAACAAGGACACAATTGATTCATAGTTTGGTTCTCAGTTGCAGTAGTTTCAACAACAAAAACATGAGATCAATTGCAGCACAAAGCAGTGTTGGCAACAATATAGTGCATTGTTAGCAACAATACAAATGCAGGATGGTTCAGCTACAGAGTGGTAGATGAATTAAAGTATACATAACGGCTTGGTGGGCAATGACAGGTTGTCACAATTGTCAAACATCAGTAGTGTATGGGAGCATGTTATGTGATAGTAGAACACCTTCCTCGCTAAGAGGAAGTGCTCTTTTTTGTAGCATCAGATAGGTGTTCTAGTCTTAAATTTGGTTAGAGAGGCTAAGAAACACAATATCTCTAGAACCAAGAAAAAGTTTTAGGAGAAAACACCTAGAGACAATTCAATTAATTAATTGATCTATAATTAAAAAATGCATAATTCTAACTTAGGGAAATCAATCAATTAAAGGGAATTGATTTAGAAATGTGAGAATGTTCTAGAAACTCAAACAGATTGAGTTTAGGATGATCTTAGTCGTTGATGGGGATCTAATCATGGTCTTTGGTTCACCAATGAGAGATTATAAGAGCAGCTCGATGGGGATAGATAAGACACACTTATGAGGTCAAGTTCCTTGGCATATCGAGTTATCTAGCTGCAAAGGTCGAGTAGGGAAGAAGAGTTTGAGCCAGAAAGGATGCAGAGACAGAGAGGGAGTAGAGATAGTGATTCTAGAGGAGATTTCTAATTCCAGAGAGGCAACAACAAGAGGACGAGTTATTTTTTTGGAGGTTGCATAGGTAACTTCAGAAGGCAGTTCGATTTGGCTGAAGAGGTCGATTAAGGTACCGAATGTTGGGATGATTTTCTAGAGGGTCGGAGAATCACTTCCAACAATAGGAATAGGCATGACGCCTTGATAAGAGGTAGATTTAGGGAATGCGAGTTATAGGTTACACAAAATTTGTGCAAGGGTCTTGGATAGCCAAGTTCGAGCAGTTAATTTGCAGTCAAATTGCTTATAGGGGAGGGGAAATTCCCTCAATAAATTTAACCAAATTGATTTTTTGAGGATTGCCAGATTTGCATCCTCATTTGTACTCAAAATTTTCACTGCTAAATAGTAATATTAAAACCCTCATCCGTTGCACCGATTTTGCCACATTGGGTTTTTCTAGGGACATTTGTCCAAAAACAACGGTGTTAATTTTACTGTGTGTGCTCTATTTTCTCAGTTGTTTTATTTTCTATAGTATTTTTATCGTGAAGAAATTGCAGTGTGATTTATTCATTATTTTGTCGTAAAAAATAAATTGTATCGTTAATCAGTCAGAACAATAAATTCCAATTGCTACATTTCAAGGAATTTTCACAGTTTACGCCCTCCTTTGATTGTCTAAACTCCTCGTCTGAGAGAAATGCCCATGTGACCAGGAATTTGTAGTCAATCATTTCTGACTCTGCCATTCTGTGAAGAACCCCTTCAACCTCGGTCAAAACACCCACAGACCTATAATCTTATCACCATTCAACCTATGTTACAAACCTTAGCTCCAACCTCCATAAAAAACTTAGTCAAGAAAAAATCCCTCATTTCCTCATTTCAAACTAACAATCATCAGGTATGGCCATTGACATAATGAACTTTGAGTAATCAATAAAGAGATTTGAGCAATAACAAACATGGTTCAAAGAGTTTTTGGTAGGTTCTAATGTGAGATGAAGGAAAAATAAAAAGAAAACTTATTAATAAACAAAAATATTAAAGAATATTAGGATAGGAGGCAAGAATGGCAAGCGAATGCCAAGAAATCAAAGGAGAGCTTTAATGACAAATACAATAAATGATGGGCTTCTAAGGTTGGTAAAGTTTGTAACCATCTTATTAATTAATGTTGTTAAGATGTTTTATAATTTCCAAGGATTCCTTAATGATTCACAAGGAGTCGTGAGGACTAGGTACAAATATTTTGGTATAATTAAAGCAAATATAGTGCTTCGTGTTATGGGAATCCTCAATGTCAACAAAATTAGTAAGATGGTTATGAAACATGTGTTCTTTGAGAAATGTACGGAGAGATTTGTTTGGTCATTGAAGGTTTTGTTGCAAGAGTAAGGAATCTAATTAATACCTTTAGAAAGAAGAGGGTTATATTTATCTTTGATGATTCCAAATATATGATTTAAGATTTTATGATGTCTAAAAATAGATTTATATTATTTTTGGCTACATCTTAGAAATATGATTAGTGATTTTATGAATGTAGGGGAATGAAATTTGGTATTGTGGAGGCAAATCATGGAGGGGTTCTTCATTTAGATGAAGGATTGAGCGAAAATCATTGTTTATTTTGGTAATATAATACCCATTGGCATTGAGGGCATTCATGGTAGGGGTTTTTTGTGTGTGAAGGTGATGGGAGGCAAAAAAAATTAAGAACAACATTATTTTTAGTGGGTTGGCAATAAGATTGGGCATGGAGATATCTATTAGTATGATTCATTCTCTAAAAGAGTTGGTAGGATAAGGAAGTTGTTAGTTTTGCAGCACCATATATGTTCTAGCCTTGAAATTTTGCCTAGAAATGTATTAATTAAATTATTAACTAGTTTTTAAATATTTCCTAAGTCTAAACTTAGGAAATATGGTTAATTAATCATTATTAATTAATTCAAGGCAAGAATCATCTAGAAACTCATACAGATCGATCCAAGGATGATCCTAGTTATAAGAGGAGGTCGATGTGGTGATGGAGAAAACACTTGAGATGTTTGATTTATGAGCAAATCGATTGCCAGAGTAGAAGAAATCAGTTGTTGTAGAGAAATCTAGGGATCGAAGCCGTGAGATGGGGGCAGAGATAGTGAAGCTGGAGGAAGATTTCCAGATCTGGTGAGTACATTTGCAGAGGGACAAAAGAGCCATAGTGAGGGTGAGGCTGATGTTGGGGCAACGCAATAGTCTTTAAAGGAAATTTCGATTATGTTGTGGAAAAGCTATGTTTCAGTCCCAGAAGTTGGGCAGAGGTTCCGGGGGCTAGGAGAAACATTTTCCCAAACAACAATAGACTAGATGACGTGAGGAGAAGTTGATTCAAACTGAGCACAGAAGGGACTGCACTAGGGTGACATTGAGCCAACATAGAGGCAATTTGGATGGGTCACTTGGAGTGGCTGTCAAAGCCCCAATTTGCTTGTGGGGTGAGGAAAATTCCTCACTAGGCTTTTGCCAATATTTTCTCTACATGATTGCCAGTATTTGACATCTAGATTGTACGCAGATGATTTCACTATTGCTTAATAATAAAACCCTCAAAAGTTGCACCTGTTTTCCCGAGGTGGGTTTTTCCAGGGACTTTTTTCCAGAAACAATTGTGTTATTTTTATGTGTGTGCTAGCATTTCTTCCAACGTTTATTCTTCCACAATTTTATTTGTGTAGGTTGCAGTGTGATTTATTCAATATTTTTTGTAGCAAACAACAAATAAATTGTTTAATAAAATTAACAATTAGGAGAATAATTTCCAGTTCCTGCAATAGGATTCCCATTTGGAATTTTCACATGGTATTAGAGCGCAGTTGACCACTCGGAGAGCTCAGAGGCGAAAATAGAGGGAATTTCACTGCTCATTGTGGTCAGCAAGTCAAAATTCCCAAGGGCAGTGCAGTAATTTTGAAAGGAGGCCGAGTTACTTATGGAGGTTCGATTTTTTGAGTGGGGCAAAAAAAAATTGATCCTACCAGATCGAATTATTCCAGAGGCAAAGGAAGCAACCCATATGTTTTGTTGGGTAGGTATCTAGCTGGATGCAGTGGTTTTTGCAGCAGTTCACTAGAGCAGAGCCAACATCAAGTGGAAGGAAGAAGAGCACACACAAAGGGAATTTTTTCCTCAGGGAACTTCTAGTCTCAAGAAGTTCAATTTTTCTATGCAAATCAACAGTCATTGTGAGCAAATCTTCTCATTCCAAAAGGGACTTTGAATAACAGAACAATAGCTAAGTAGAAATAAAGAGGAATTTTTTGACAGTTCATTGAGATGGCCATTGTTGGGCTTCGTGAACAGGACATGTTGGATGGAGCTTTCAACTACGTCATCTGAAAGGCAAGGATGTCCTTCCTTCTAGATGAATTTGGCCTAAAAACATATATTGATGTAGTGGTAGGAGTTCCCATGGATGCAGATCAACTGAAAGAGTACAAGAAGGAGATGGCACAAGCAAAACAGTTGATCCTAGATAGAGTATAGGATCATGTTGTTTCACATATAACTAGCAAAGATATTGTTAAGCAAACGTGGGATGCTCTCGCCATATTGAATCAAGGTACTTTTGAATAGTGGAAGATGTACCTCGAGAAGTTGAGGCTCATCTGGATGCAGAAGGGGGAAGGTATAAACCCCTTCCTCACCAGGATTCAGGAGCTTCAGGACCAGTTGTTAGTTTTTGGGGCAACACCTCAACCCACAGAGCTTGTGAGTAGTGTCTCTGAGGACTGGAAGGTCTTTGTCCAAAGCATATTGGGCAGAGACAAGTTATTAGATTGGGACAAGATGTGGGTTGACTTGCAGCAGGAGGAATTGAGGTGAACTCTTCTAAAGAGCTCCATCAGTGGACAAAAGTAGGTGAAGGAGGAGGAGAATGTGGCCCTCGCATCAAAGGGTCTTAGTCAAGGGCAAGGGAAGTAAAGGCAGAAGAAGAAGGATCTATAAAAGGTCAAGTGCTTCAGATGTGGTGAGCTTGGTCATTACAATACCTGATGTCCTCTAAGAAAGAAGGATAAGGAGGAGAAGCAAGACTAACAAGCAACCTCAATAGAGATCGACAGGTTGTCCTCTAGATTGGAGGAATATTTCGCTATGTTCACCAATATACCTGCAGGAGTGAGGTGGGATAATTTGGTGTTGTAACCCTGGAGAACTACAGTTGGGTAGGATCCTTGAGGAGCCTACCTCATGGATGATTGCCTAGCTACGGGGGCCGACAATATTCAGTAGCAGGATGGATCAGTGACAATTGATGCAATCAAATGTGACAGTGACAGTGGCAGAGATTAATAGCAGTCAGATGTTGGGGAGCATAGTGCAGAGGTGGAAACAATGTAGTTGGCACAGTGCAGAGTGAGCAACAATGCAAATCCTTTAGAGATAGTGCAAAGGCTAGTAGAAGTCAAGACTCAAGAGACATATGCATCATACTGATCACAATTGATTCAATATTTTGTATGTTTTACAGTTGCAGATGTTGCAATTGCAATAGCAATAGATAAGAGGGAGTTGCAGTGCAGATGTAGTGTTGGCAACAGATCAGCAGGGTCAGGAGCAGCGCAGATGCAACATATATCAAAGTTGCACAATGGTTGGTGGGCAACATGGCCAGACATCAGTAGCGTGACAGGGGATGATGTAGAGGTAGGGTGTTGCTATAGGGTATGCAATAGCACTAAAACACATTCCTTGCTAAGGGGGACTGTTGGTTTTTGTAGCATCGGATGTGTTCTAGCCTTGAAATTTTGTGGAGAGACTAGAGTACATGAGATATCCAAAACCCAAAAATCGTTTTTGGAAATTCCGTCTAGAAATGACTTAATTAGATTATTAACCAATTTTTAAATATTTCCTAAGTCCAAACTTAGGGAATATGGTTAATTAATTAGTATTAATTAGGTGAAGGCGAGAATCATATAGGAACTCACAAAAATCGATCCAGAGATGATCCTCACCATTAATTAATTTTTGATCTTGGTTGTTGGTGCTCCAACAGAGGATTATAAGAGGAGGTCTATGTGGTGACATAGAAAACACTTGAGAGGTTCGATTTCTAAGCAGATCGATTTCCAGAGTAGAAGCAATCAGTTTCTAGAGAGAGCTAGAGATCGAAGCAATGAGAGAGGGGCAGAGATAGTGACGCTGAAGGAAGAATTTTCAGATCTAGTGAGTGCATTTGTAGAGAGACAAAAGAGCCACAGTGAGGTTGACTTTGGGGCAGTGCAGTAGCCTCTAGAGGAAACTTTGATTATGCTAGGGAAAAGCTAAGTTTTAGTTCCAAAAGTTGGATGGAGGTTTTGGGGGCCAGGAGAAACATTTTCCCAAACAACAAAAAACTAGACAACTTGAAGAGAGGTTGATTCAGACAGAGCACAAAAGGGACTGTACTAGGGTGACATAGAGCCAACACAAAGGCAGTTTGGACGGCTCACTTGGAGTTGTAGTTAGAGCCTAAATTGTCATGTGGGGTGAGGAAAATTCCTCACTAGATTTTTTCTAGTATTTTCTCCGCAAGATTTCCAGTATTTGGTATCCATATTGTACTCAAATTATTTTACTATTGCTTAATAATAAAACGCTTAGCTGTTGCACCAGTTTTCTGAAGTTGGGTTTTATAGGGGACTTCGTCCAAAAACAATTGTGTTATTTTTATGTGTGTGCTAGCATTTCTTCCAAAATTTATTATTCCACAGTTTTATTTGTGTAGGATGCAGTGTGATTTTTTCAGTATTTGCTGTAGCAAACAGCGAATAAATTGTTAAATAAAATTAATAATTAGGAGAATAATTTCCAGTCGCTGTAATAGGATTCCAGTTTGGAATTTTCACAGAAGCATATAGTTGTTAAGAGACTATAAGATTGAGAAAAGGAAGAAAATTCTCTTGCTAGGTTTACATGGTAAATTGAATGTGGGGAGATAATCTATTGAGCCAATCATGGAATGCCTTTATGGGATTTTAGCCATGGGGCCAAATGATGAGGGTATCATGAATGAATCAAAATCAGCATTTGGATTTGAGAGGGAAATTAATAAGGGTTGGGATTTCAAAGTGTTCCATGAAGATGTTTGTTACTGTAGGGAATACGGATGATTCCACGTTCATCCATTTATTTTGATGTGAAGGGATATATTGATCATAACTAAATAAAACATTAGATAAATCGAAGGTTAGAGTTCTCTATCCAAAAGCCTTCAATCTCATTCAAACCCAATCACCATGCTTAAGCCAATTCAAAATCAGTACAATGAAATTGACAAATGATGAAAATGTTATGTACTTCTCAAAACATTTAGGTTAATAATATTTTATAGCAAAACATTAGAAAATTTACACTAAAAAAACTAAAAGAAAATCAAAGAAACTTTGACTTCAAAGTGAAAAGTATAATACTCTGGCAGGGATAATATATATATATATATATCACAACCATATAAATTAAATATGGTTGATAAACGTTGATAGCAATCAAAATTTTTATTTGCCATTTGTAATGCCAAGATAGGAGTGGAGGTAGAAAATGGAAAAACAGTTTGGAAACCCTTAATTTCATCTATGGGATTGTGTATATGATGAAAAATACTAAAATTATCAAATCTAGGCCATCCATAATATTTTATTTTCTAAAGAATGGAAATTCTGGAAGCCCTATTCCAAAATAGACCACGCTTCTTGGTGTAATTAGGCATTTACAATAAGTGATTTACTAAACTTGTATTTTTGAATTTTTTGAGTGCATTTGAAGTGAATCGCACCATCCACCATCAAAGACGAAATAAATTAGAAGTTAATTTTGAAATATACACTTAATTTATATATCCATTTTTTACATTTTTATTATTAAGATGAGCTAATATAAGTAAAAGGTAGGCCAATATTAAATATTGTTCCTAGAACTTTTAGTTGTTGCAACAAGGTGTCTCTACATGAAAGACCTATGTTCAAACCTTAATAAGGAAGACAAAATATGTTAGAAGTTAATTTTGAAATATACACTTAATTTATATGTCCATTGTCTACATTTTTATTATTAAGATGAGCTAATATAAGTAAAAGGTAAGCCAAGATTAAATATTGTTCCTAGAACTTTTAATTGTTGCAACAAGGTGTTTCTACATGAAATACCTATGTTCAAACCCTAATAAGGATTGCATGGATTGGTCATGTTTGATAACTTCACAATAGTTTGGGCCATATTAACGCAAATGAGATTCATAGCTCCCCATGACTAAAAACACCTCCTACCAAACAAGAAAGATGTCTTCACAGTCTCATGATATAAATAATATTAATATTTATCAAAGATATTAATGTTAAGCGAATTAATGTTATAAATATTCTATTGTTTTTGGACATTTAAAACTATATCCAAGAACCACAATGTTTAAATCCATCTCTCCCATTAATTTTATTAGGTATATTTACTATTTCAAAAGATTCTTTAACTAATTTAGAATGTGTAGTCCTGAATTTTGGCAAGAACTATATGTGGCAAAACTAAAAGAATGTTTGGTCTTATCAAAATGCTTTGCAAGGTTGAATTGGCAGTTCTAGTGTGCCTAATAGCATGAATGTGCTCTTTGAGACTAACAACGATGGAATGATTTGTTTGTCCTATGAACAAAGCACCACATACACAAGATATTTCATAAACACCTTGGGTTTGGAGAGGTTGAAATTGGCTTTTTAATAGGTTTGAGGAGATTTTTAAAGGTTCAATAGGGAGTAAAAATGGCCTGCGTACAAAGAACCACATGGACAAGGTATTTCATAAACACCTTGGGTTTAGAGAGAATGAAATCACTCTTTAAAAGGTTGCCCTAGATTTCTAACAGTTTGGTAGGGTGTAAAATTGTTCTAAGAATTCCAAAAAATGTATACATATCTCTTTTTATAACAAGTAGGTATGTTCAAGCCATATTATTTCCAAGTTAAGATTATGTTGGATGATGCAACTCATTTGAAATATCACTATCTAAAACTTCGAAACATAAGGTTATCCCAAAGCACTGATATTTTAACAATGAATACTTGTGAAAATATTCACTTTTCAATTAGATCATTGACAAGCTCACATGAAAATTCATGATAATACATCCAAATCCACTTATATTGTTGTGGTTATAGCAACCTGATAAGAAAGGCAATTTTTTTTTCCATAGAAGTAAATCTACATAAGAAAGAGAAACCATTCCTTGTAATCTGGAACTTAGGTGCAAAATATATATTTTTCGATTCTTGATAGTACACAAACTATTTCTACTTCTAAAAGCTTTTGAAATAAATGGTTGGGTTCTGATTTGGCAATACATTGTGTTGAGAAATCTATAGGGCAATGATTAGAGTGATTTCTCCTTACTTGGTAACTGCTTGTGAAGTCCTTTTACTTATTAGCTTTGTTACTTATTATTATTGTGTGTGTATCATAAGCAACTATCAAAAACAAGAAGAAAAGGAACACAAAATATAGGCTACAAGCCAGGGCCAAAACCTCTCCACTTGAGAGGAAAACCCGCAAATCTCTTCTCTTCCTTATAGATTCTTCAATTGATGAATTTCAAGACCTTAAGATTGAAACCAATACCCTTCAAGACCAAGACCAACCTCTTTGGATGATGTGCTAACCTTGATCCAGTCAAACCCAGTCAAATTTCTTCCAGTAGCACATCTTCGATCTCCAACTGTAGAATTTCGACCTCCATTGGGGACCTGAAATTTTTGGCCACCCAACAGTTGTTGTTGCCACATGTGTGAGCCTCACTTGCCCTTCCAAGGGTTCCTTAGACCTTCGCTTGCCTTTCTCTAACTTTTGGAGCTTGAGGATGACCTTTGGTGATCTTTGCTTGATCTTCTTGCCTTCTTTTCTCCAAGATCAAACTTGTAGATGAAAATGCTAAATCTATTGCATAAACCCTAGTCCTCCTTCACACGTGTGAGAGAGAAATAGCCCAAACAAAAGTCTTCTTCATCCTCTTCCTTCTTTGCTAGAATGAGTGAATGATGAATGTCTCTCAAGGAGGTCAAGTTTCCCCCTATATATAGGCTCTTCAAGGTGGACGTGGCTCTTCCTTTTAGACCGACTTGCTAGTTACCAGGCCAACTTTGCCTTGGAGGGTATTTTGACACTTTTAATGACAAAAATAATTTTCTTTACAAATTACAATGTGCCCAAAGGGGTCTTCAACTTATGACAATGACTATTTTGACTTCTTGACCTAGGACAAACCCTAGAAGCACTCAATGGGTGCTTGACCTATAAAATAAAAGACCTTGAGCATGAAACCCATGCTCCAAAAATCATAATAATAATTTTATTTTATTTTACAATTTACAAGAATCAAAAGTACATTTCATATTTATGAAGGTCGAACCTAGTTACACATTTTTTCAACACTCCCTCTTAACTATGGAGGTATTCATAAATGGTACATGGACATTCTTAATCTGAAGAGATATCATAAGAAGAACCCATTTGTTTAGCATCATACCAACCAACATTGTCACATAGCAAGGCCTTTACTAACAACTCTATCTCTCCACAAGATCAAAGCACAACGCTGGTGAGACCAATGATTTATAGACACCATCATTTTCTCTCAAAGTACATACTCTAACCGGGTGTTCACAGAGTATGACCTTATTTGGACTTATCTTGGATAGCTAGTTCTCAAAGAATATCGGTCCATGACTACTCCCATCTTGGATGCCCTACCTCATCCTCAAAGAGTATCAGATGCCAGATGCTTACCCAATCCTCCATTTTGTCTTCCCAAGTGAAGACAAGAATGATGTGCCTATCTCTCCCTTTCAACTAGGGAGGATACATCAACCAAAACAAGCTTGTTTCTCAAATACACAAGCTTCTTATTAGGAAGAGATTTTGTTAATATGTCAGCTACCAACTCATCAATGGAGATTATTGTAGCTGCAACACACCATCTTGTACTAGCTTCCGAATGTGGTGATACTTATTGTTGATATGCTTTGTCTTTCCATGAAACACTAGGTCTTCATATAATCGTATACAACTGGTGCTGTCACAATGTATCACTGTAGGGTCCATTGGTCCTTCAAATAGGTCAGATAATGGATTTCTCAACCAGAACACTTCTCTACTTACTTCACAGGTTGCAATATACTCTGCCTCAACACTACTAAAACCAATTATATCTTGCTTCTGATTCATGCATGAGATCATGGAGGATCCCAATCTGAAACATCCTCCTGTAGTGCTCCTTCCATCTTGTTCACTGCCTCCCCAGTTAGAGTCTGTATATCCAATCACGTGGACATCATTCCTCCTATTGTACTTTAGGCAGTAGTAGATGGTTCCTTATAGCTATTTCATAATATGTTTTGTCGCTATCCAATGATCATGCTTCGGCTCCACTTAGCATTGACTGAGAACATTTGTTGTAAATCATATGTCCGGTTGAGTATTCACCAAGTACAATAATGAGCCAATCAGTTGTCTATGCCTGTAAGGATCCACAGGGTTTGATTCAGAACTCCTTAGTCTTTTCCGGTTTGTGATCATTCGGGTTGTCATTGGTTTGCAATCCATCATGTCAAACTTCTTCAACATCTTGATCACATACTTTCCTTGACCTAGACAGATCTCATGAGGTCCTTGCCAAACTTCCAGTCCCAAATAGTAATGCATAAGCCCTAGTCCTTCATATCAAATTTTGCTACTAGTTGCTTCTTTCATTCTTCAATTTGACCTTCTACACCTGTCAAGAGAAGATCATCTACACATAGAAGAATGATTTCTGGTTCTCCCTTAACAACCTTAATATAAAGGTTTGGATCAACAAAACTCTTTGTGAAGCCTAATCTTTGTAGGTATGCATCTATCTTAGCATACCATGCCCTTGGTGCTTGCTTGAGGCCATATAATGCCTTCTTCAATATGGAAAAATATGCCTTAATGTCTTTAACTTCAAATCCCAAGGGTTGTTGTATATAAACTTCCTCAACAATTGTGCCATTCAGAAATGCAGTCTTGACATCCATTTGATGGATGTTCCATCCCATCAATGCTGCCAAAGAGACCAATGAATGTGTAGTTGTATACCTTGTTGTCAAAGCAGATGTCTCTTCATAGTCGATGCCTTCTAGTCGAAAGAAACCCCTAGCCACAAATCTTGCCTTATACTTGACAATACTTCCATCTACTGCATGTTTGATCTTATAGATTGAAAGTTACCAAAGATTTATCTTCGGGCCTAGGCACGATCTTCCAAACTCCATTCTTCATTATAGATTGATATTCTTCATTCATGGCATCCTTCCATTCTTGATGATTGATAACTTCTTCAAAAGTGGATGGCTCTTCTTTTGTTAGTTTTGTCATGTAGGTTGCATACCCTGAATATCATTTGGGCTTCTTGCTTTCACAGAATGTGCCTTGAGTTGCTCCATGACCTTCTGCATCATGTAGTGTAGACTTCAACGAGTTAGGTTTCTTTCTTGATTCGGGGATGACCACAGGTTGAATAGGTTCACTGGGACCTTCATCTTCATGGTGAAATTCTTCTTCCTCCCTGTCAACTTCTTCTTCAAATAATGGAAGTTCTTCATCATTAGAGTCCATGGGAAGTTCCTTTGATTTCTTGAATGCAATACTTTCATCAAATATGACATCTCGAGTGACTTCTATAAGGTGTCCTTCCTTTATGTAGATTCTATAGGAATTAGAATTGTTGTAGCCAAAAAATGTTCCCCTCATGGTTGATGGATCCAACTTCTTTCTTTTGTCCTTCAGTATATGAATATATACAGGACAACCAAATATTCAAAGATAATTTACAGTTGGTTTGTTCCCAGTGAATACTTCTTCGGTAGTTGTGTTATCCAGTGATCTGTGGGGACTTCTATTTTAAATGTATACAACTGTCTTTGTGGCTTCTCCCCACAGAAATTTTGGTAGATCTTGATCATGCAACATTGCTTTTACACTTTCTTCAATGGATAGGTTTTTTCATTTTGCAACTCCATTCTATTCGGGATTGTATGGGACTATCAACTCCCTCTTAATCCCATACTCCTTACAGAATGTTATAATTTCCTTGGATGTATACTCTCCTCCATTATCGGATCTTAGTATCTTGATTCTTCTTTTTGTAAGGTTCTCTACTTTAGCTTTGAATTCTTGAAATTTTGTGAATACTTTGTCCTTAGATTTCATCAAGTAAACCCAACTTTTTCTTGAATGATCATCTACGAATGTGACATAATATAGATGACCTCCAAGTTATTTAGGAGTCATAGGGCCATAGACATCGGAATGAATAAGATCCAAGATTTCTTTTGAGCATGAAGCACTGCTTCCAAATGGTCTCTTGGTGTTCTTACCCAATGCACATCACTTACATATCCTTTCGTGATCTTCCTTCAATTTGGGGATCCCATCTACTATAGAACTTAGAGTTGGAAGGATTTTGAAATGAAGATGACCAAATCTTCTATGCCAGAGTTCACATGGGTCGATTTCAATGTGAACTAAATCTTGTGCAAGAGGAAATATCAACATGTAAATTCTTCCTTCACGAATACCAATTACTCTAGCATTCTCTATGCTTGAGTTCTTACTCCATACTACAACTTTTCCATCAATGAAAGCTACTCTATCACCCTTATCTTCATGACTTGAAATGGAAATAAAGTTCTTATGCAAACCTGGAACAAATAGGATGTTGTTGAGATGAATGTTGCTTCCATTTTCCAGCTCTGTAGAGGTTGATCCAATTCCTCTTACAAGATAGCTCTTATTATCTCCAATTTCCACCAAGTAAGAAGATTTTCCCTTTGATAATGTCTTCATTTGTTTTGATGGCCAGTCATGTGTCTAGATGCACCACTATCAATTACCCAAATGTTCTTGTCTTGGAATGTGCCAAGTGAGAACTGAGAAGAGGCCTTCATCCTTTGTCTTGATTACTTCCATATTTGTAGTAAATAGAAGATTACATGCTTCCTTGGTGCCTTTCTTGAAATGACTTGCTACCTTTGAACACTTCTTGAGGAACTTCTTCAATGTAGTAGAGATTTTCATAATGCCCTTCGCCAACCTTAGCTCTGATACCATGTTAAGAAATCTATAGGGCAATGATTAGACTAATTTCTCTTTACTTGATCACTGCTTGTGATGTATTTTTAGTTATTAGCTTTGTTACTTCTTATTACGTGTGTGTCATCAAACAACTACCAAAAACAAGAAGAACATGAACACAAAATACAGGCTACAATCCAAGGCAAAAACCTCTCCACTTGAGAGGAAAACCCGCCAATCTTTTCTCTTCCTTATAGATTCTTCAATTGACGAATTCCCAAGACCTTAAGACTGAAACCAATACCCTCCAAGACCAAGAAAAACCTCTCTAAATCATGTGCTAACCATGATCTAGTAAAACCCAGTCACATCTCTTCCAGTAGCACTTCTTCGATCTCCTGTGCCAGAATTTTGGCCTCCACTGCAAACCTCAAATTTTTAGGTCCCCAACAGTTGTTGTTGCCACATGTATGAGTCTCACTTTCCTTTCCAAGGGTTCCTTAGACCTTTGCTTGCCTTTCTTTGTCTTTTGGAGTTTGATAATTGTTGAATAAAAGTATAACTAGGTTCGGTATTTGTCGATGTAATTTTGATCTTTGTACTTGTCAAGAAAAGAAATATTATTTTTATAAAATTATATGAATGAGTTTCTTGCTCATTCCATAGGTCTAGGAATATCAAAGAGTCAAGATTATGTTAAAGAGCTCTTTATGAGCATTTATGTAATGTACATGGGTCAACCTAGTGTCAAGGATCCCTCCAAGACAAGCACCATCCTCCAAAGAAGTATACTGCCAACAACACAATGAAGAAGATAGTCATGTTGGCCTCAAAGCATATTTATATGACAAGTTGGCTCAAAAATAGAGACACATTGGTTCATCCTAACATATCGGCTTATTATGGAGATGTGACAACTATATAAACCCAGCTAAGGTCATCACTGAAGCTTAGAATCTCAGACATCCTGAAAGCTCAAATAAGGAGCAGAGATATCTCTGCATACATCTCTGAAGTCTCAGTCAAGCACATTGGTATAGGGTGTCGAATGAGGTGCAGGAGAGTGAACACAAATCTCTGCAAATTCGAGTGAGGAAAAAGCCGCGACATACTTTTGAAACCTCAGTCACAATTGGAGTGGTATCTTCAGACTCCTCTATGAGATTACAAACAAAGGAATAGTGGTACATGAAGCTCGAATGAAGGCATCAGACCATCACTTCGGATGGATCACTGTGATCTTAGACAAGCATTGCAGTGACACAACTTCTCGACACAAGTGTGATCTCGGTGCAATGATGATGTTGTCATAAGTCTCGGTACAACAGTGTTGCAACAACAGTAATCTCATTGATTACCATTATAGTGCAGCAGGAACAAGACCTAGTTAACATGGAAAATAAAGCAAGATAAAACTGTAAGGATCTCTGTGATATTATGATCATGATCTCGGTCAAGTAGTAACAATGATGTTAATGAACTCAACATCAAGAAGAGGATTAGTGTCTTGGTCTTGGAGTGGCCTAGTAGGTCAAGGGTCATGGTCTTGGTATTTGTCAATTGGAATCTCTATAAGAAGAATTATTTGTTGGTTTTCCTCTCTAAGAGGGAGAGGTTTTGGCCTTGGTAGAATGCCAACATCATGTGTTCTTGTCTCTTTGTTTTTGCTAGTTATTTGATGAACTAAGACAAACTCTAATAATATCAAAGAGAAGATTTTGTTAATAAGAATAAGTTGAAACACCTCACAAATAGTTATCATGCTAAGAAGAATCTCTCCTACTCTAACTACCCTAGATTCTTGAACATGGTATCAGAGCTAAGGTGCAGAAGTCAAAGGAAGGGTAGCAAAAGAGACATACAAGGATCAGTCCTCAAGGGCATCAAAGTAAGGTTAAGGGTTTTGTCAAGAATAAAGGATAAAGTCTACAACAAGCAGTTGACATCAGCAAGGAACCTTTTCTCCGCAGTCATCATCAAAAAGGTCACCAAGAACCTTATCAATATGACTACAAAGCAAGATAACTCAAAGTCAAAGATTATCATCTTGGAGAAGGTCGAAAATCCGAGAAGCAATCCTAATCTACACTACAACAAAAGGAAAAGACAGTTCCTTTCACAATCTCAATGCTAGCCTCAAAATTTGAGTGTCATTACAACCCACGTCATACCACAGCAATCTTAATGACTTAAGCAGTGTCGATGATTGGTATTCAACAATTATTGAAGGCCACAAAGATCTTTGCTCATGCTAAGTCAACTCAAGCGAGGTTCTACTCCATCAAGAAGCATTGCAACAAGGTTACAAAGATATATAGTCACAACATGCATTACAACAATATCAATTCATAAGGAGAACACAATGCCACAGTCAAGGAATCAAATAATCTCAACATATCATATAAGGAAATAGTCCTTGGTGCTGAACAATGCAAGGAAGTCTCAAGAAAGGATCTAGAACTCAATTGTACCAAGCAGCTCAAGCAAGAATCTCATTAATGGAGATCATTCAAGAAAGCATCAGGGTGAAGATTTCATCTTCACATGACAAGTATCTTTTCATTCTAAATTCAAGTTTGGTTAAATGACTTCATGATTGCAAGGACATCTATGAATTGGATGGGTTATCAAGATTCCTTGCATGAAGAAGGAGAATAGACATAGTCCACTAAGTCGCTGAAGTCATCAAAAGGTCTCCTCTAAATTTATGAAAATGAATATTTATGAAAGATTCCCTCACATAACAAAATTGGAGACATCAAAGTGATGTAGATGATAAACTCGTTCTCTTAAGGTGCAATAAAGAAGGCCAAATAAAATCTGATCTACATGAAAGTAAAAAGGCATCAAAGCATGTAGGATATCTTCATAAGGTCTTATATATAAGATCTAGGGATGAAGACAACCATCATTGATGCACTGACAATGTAACAAACATCCATGAACAAGAAGGTTACCTCATTCAACAACTTGTAGTCTCTATGCAAGATAGAGAAGGAAAGGTTGATGGCAAAACTGTTGAAGGTTAAAATAACTCAACCATGTGAAGAAAAGGAAGGCAAGGTTGGTCCTCAAGTAAGACAAAATAAGTATAGTTAAGATTCAATGCTATAGAAAGATTTTGGAAGCTCATATCACTAAAAGATGGAGGAAGCTGAAGAAAATGGCCAAGGAAAGAGGGAGTAACAAATCTCTCCTATGAGTAAGATAGTATCCCTCACAAAAGGTCCTATCATAAGCTCCTAAATATTGTGTTATAGATATGACCAAGATAATAAGATGCATCATGGCGTCATGGAAGCATTAGAAACAAGAGATCGTGACATCACCATGAGAATCATGAAAGACAAAACCCATGGCAAACAAACATGAAGAATATAACGCTTCAGAACCTCAGTGGACATTGAAAAAAAGGAAGGAGTCATTTGGGGCAAGGCTTATCATACATCAAGTCAAAACAAAACATCTACCAGTTGGGGATATACAAGATCCTCAAAATTCTCTAATGGAATCCTCATCAAATGATCCGAGTTGACTCAACTCCCGGATTTAACCAAGATCTTTTATTTCTGTGTTGTTGTTAGAATTGCATTTAAAAGAGCATATATGCATGTTGTAAAGAAGAGGGAACATGACAAGAATCAACAACATAAAATACAAGACATTGATAATGGAGTTTGTCCAATGTGGACTACATCTTTGGGCCCGGTGTCGAGATGGTGTTGGCCGCTTCATTCAGTGCTGGAAATGGTGAAGATGTACATGGACTATGTTTTCTGTCATACAAGGATATGTTCCCTCTACATGAGTGGCAAAGTCTCTCCACGAGACGTTCCGCTACATGAACTATCACTCACAACAAACCTTCTATCAGCATGACATAAACTTACACATGGTTACACTGAGTATCCCAACATCATGGCATCAAAGTGATCTCAACCAAAACACCCATGGTGACAATGAGTATCCCACCATCATGGCAACAAAGTGATATCAATAAAAAACATACATAACAATCCATGATGAATACATTTCACATGAAATAGATAGATGTTGCATCATACATCAAGCAGGAATCGAAACAACATAGTAAATCTCACAGCAAATGATCAAAGAAGTACATGACAACAACAGTACATATACCTCAACTCTGATGCTAGCTAAAGGATAGAATACTCAACTACTGGATCTGAATGCACCATCAAAATCATGGCGTCACATGGCATAAGATCAATTGTCCACGCTCTGAAATCTGATATTGTTAGTCCAATCTAGAAAATGGTCGAAAAATAAAAGGCTCAAATGCACAAACTGATTGCACCATTAAATTTGTGTCGTCGAGAGGTGTAAAATTGACTATCGATTGTTTGAATTCTGACACAGGAAAAATCTGGGGCAGCATGAATCTTTTAGATTCCCTCACGATTCTCTAAAGATTCCCTCTTTCAGGTTGATTGGAGATTTGCAACTCAAATAAGAAAATTGATCTCACCATCGAGATCCTTGCGAAATTCTGAGAAGAATGAACATAAAGTTGGCTGCATTCTGAATCTGGTGAAACTCTACCCGAAGGAATCTCAAAGATTCCCTCAAGATTCTCGAAAATTCTCCTCCACTGGGAATCTGCAAATCTACTGCTCAAAAGGCAAATCCGACCTCGCCATTACGTTCCCTATGAAAATATGAGAAAAATATTGTAAACTTGATCACATTTTGATAAAATGAATTTTTACCTCCGAAGGAATCTTTAAAATTCTCTGCAAAAATTCTATCTCGAAAAGCGTGCCATCATTTTTCCTCCTGAAATTGCGTCATGGTTCCATCTCTTGCCTGGCTCGCGGTTCCACCGTTCTGTTTCAATGTTACTTGGGAGCGAGAGCGGAAGCGGGGAGCGGGAGCGGAAGCGGGAGCGGGAGCGACCATTTTCAGAAGCTCCCGGTTTGGGAGCGAATCCGGGAGCGATTTTTTAAA